>CM077221.1:37491379-37703879 GCA_039654775.1 Spinibarbus caldwelli
AGCTAGAGATTACAGTTTATAAAGTTTTAAATACAGATATTTTTCATCACTTTACTTCAGAAGGCCTTTATTAATGCCCCAAAGCACACCAATGTGGAGTACTTTTTATGATGGACTTATGACATACTTTTTTGGGCTTCAAAATCTCAACCCCCATTCACTGCCATTATAAAGCTGGGAAGAGCCAGGACATTTTTTAATATAACTCTGGTTGTATTCGTCTGAAGGAAGAAAGCCATATACACCTATGGCTTAAGGGTTAGTAAATCATAATGTAATTTGCATTTTTGGGTGAACTACCTCTTTAAGGGCTGTTCACACCAAGATCAATAATTATGAAGATAATGACAACGATAACTATATTAGTATTCATATATAACAGAAAACAATGATACGTTTATTCTAAGAAATCATTCTGAAAGTGTTTACAATGATATTATCAAATTAAGTTTAAAAACACACTACTTTTCAAATGTTTGTTTGATCAAAAATACAGTAATATTGTGAAACATTACAATTTAAAATAACTTTTTTGTTTTAAACTGTAAACAGAAAAGCTGAATTTTCAGTGTTAAATGATCTTTCAGAAATCATTCCAGTGTGTTGATTTGGTGCTCAAGAAACTTTTGTTATTATCAATGTTGAAAACGTGCTGCTGTCACAATATGCTGCTGCAGAGAGAACACAGGAGTCGAAGAAACGTTTTACAATTCTTTAATCAAGGAAACACAGGGAATCAATCACAACAGAAGCTTAAGAAACACACGAAGAAACAAGTAGACCCGACAAACATGAACAGAACAGACAGGGCTTTTAAACTCAGGATAACGAGGGACAGACAGGTGTGGGGAATCAACTAATAATCAAACTAAACAAGGACAGGAACATAACCAAATAAGGAAAAACAGGAACAGGAACAGGGGCAAAACATGACACAGACAGTCCAGACACCTGACATATCGCCCCCTCCGGAGGAGGACGGACACCCGGGAGGGGGCCGGCTGACACAGACCAGGGTGGTGACGAAGGAGGGAGGAGCCAGGCAGGAGACAGGAGGGAGCCGGAACAGGAGGAGCCAGGCGGGACCCAGGCTGCAGCCATGATGACAGCCCACGGTGGAGCCAACGTAGGGAGGAGCCATGGAGGAGGAGGAATGGCCGCCGACTGCAGGGGCCCGACCGACAGCGGTGGAGGAGCCCGAGGCGGAGATGGAGAGCTGATGAGCCAGGGCGACGGGGAGGATCCAGGTGACCAAGGCGGAGCAGATGGCACCGGCGACCGAGGCGGAGACGGGGATCCAGATGGCCACGGTGGAGCTGGAGCAACAGAGGACTGAGGAGGAGCCGAAGGGATGGAGGAGCCTGACGGAGCCGGAGGGCCGGAGGGACAAGGTGCAGCCACTCCACAAAGGTGGCGAAATTTGCTCGAGGGCCTTCCACGGACGACGGCGCTCTGTACACGGAGTTTAAACTGGCGTCATAGAACGCACAGAGCGTGTCGTCCGGGTAGCTGGAGAGGTTGGCGAGTACCAGGAAGAGTCTGGTGTGGCCCTCGAGCGATCTCTCCCCCTGCTCCAGCAGGAGGAGGTGGTATTCTGGATGAAGGAGGGGATCCATGGACACAATGGAAACAAAATACACTGAGAGAAAACGGGAAACAAAAACGGAGGGTAGACACACTGAGGTAACTGTTTTGGTCGGGTCTTCTGTCACAATACACTGCTGCAGAGAGAACGCAGGAGTCGAGGAAACGTTTTACAGTCTTTAATCAAGGCAACAAGGGGAATCAATCACAACAGGAGCTTGAGCAACACATGAAGAAACAAGTAGACCTGACAAACATGAACAGAACAGACAGGGCTTTTAAACTCAGGATAGCGAGGGACAGACAGGTGTGGGGAATCAACTAATAATCAAACTAAACAAGGACAGGAACATGACCAAATAAGGAAAAACAGGAACAGGAACAGGGGCTAAACACGACATAGACAGTGTCACCCGGAAGGTGCATCCTCACACCGTAGAAACAACATGGGGAGGGGCGGGTGGGAACTAGGGAGGGTCCTCCGGAGGAGGACAGACACCCGGGAGGGGGCCGGCTGACAGAGACCAGGGTGGTGACGAAGAAGGGAGGAGCCAGGGAGGAGACAGGAGGGAGCTGGAACAGGAGGAGCCAGGTGGGACCCAGGCCGCAGCCATGATGACGGCCCACGGTGGAGCTGACGGAGGGAGGAGCCATGGAGGAGGAGGAATGGCCGCCAAGGGGGGCGGAGCCAGGTAGCGGAGACAGAGAGCCGATGAGCCAGGACGACAGGGAGGATCCAAGTGGATCAAGGCAGAGCAGATTGCGCTGGCGACCGAGGCAGAGAAGGGATCCAGATGGCCGCAGTGGAGCTGGAGCGACAGAGGACTTGAGGAGGAGCCGAAGGGATGGAGGAGCCTGACGGAGCTGGAGGGCCGGTAGGACGAGGTGCAGCCGGAGGAGAGGAGTCCCGAGGAGCAGGATGGTTGACGACAGACCAAGGCGGAGCCGGAGGGATGAGGGAGCCCGGCGAAGCCAGTGGACAGATGGGCCACGGTGGAGAGGAGGGAGCTAGGAGCTAGGAGCCATGGTGGAGCTGACGGGTCGACGGGCCGAGGCAGAGTTTTTTTTTTTTGTAACATTATAAATGTCTTTACTGTTACTTTTGATCCATTTAATGCATCCTTGCAGAATAAAAATAGGTATATTAATTTCTTTAAAAAGATTACTCACTCCAATATTTTGAATATTAGTGTATATTGTATGCTTTGTAACGGTTTGCTGAAAGTGGTTAGACTATTTCTGTGGCCATTTCATCTGATCTCGTCTACCTCCTCCTCCTCTGCTAGCTGGGTCATGTACCTTTCATCTACTCATAATCTCTAATTTAGCCTTCATCAGTCACTCTGGACAATAGGAAATAGAGACTTCGATTGTGTACTTCAGCAGTGATTACTATAGGCAGCAGCCTGCTGGAAGTGGCCAAGAAAGAAGCATCATTTTTCAGAGGGTCTACAGCTGTACCACCGCATAGAGAGCTGTTATGAGAGCAGTCAGGCACAAAACATGGCACAGAAAAACACCCACTTATTTAAAAGACTGAATCAAATTAGTAAAGCACTGATGGAAAAAAAAAAAAAATGTCATAGATTCAGATTGTCAAGTTTCTTTTTGTAACATACAAGTGGTGGTAGAGTCTGGTTGAGCAAGATGGCTGTTCAGGTTTAAACCAGATCCAGCTAGTACTCTGAACAAAGTTCTTGACCAGTTTGGACAAGCTACTACAAGGTGTGTCTGAATTAAGCTGCGGCTGGATTTAAACGAACAGGGAGGAGATTGTTGCAGTTCGGACACTTTCTGCTTCCTGCAGTGCCATTTGTGCGGTTTTTGCGTACTTTATCACTGAAGAGAATTAGATGCAATATTTGTCAAATACACAGTGGCAACAGAAGCAGTCCGGTAGCCAGCTATGAGGCCACCGAGGTCCGGACCTCGGTTAATATTTTATGTTCAAAAATAAAATTTGTTCTCTGATTGACTAATCTGCTGTTAAAATCCTCATATGAATGTCTGCATGACATGTATAATTCAGTTTAGACAGTTTGCAAGAATTTTAGCATCCGTGGAATGAAAATGATCGCTGCGAGACGCTGGCGGAGTGAACTTGAGAGAGCAGTGATGAGAGAGGACGCGAGCAGCCTCCGTGTTGCCAGATCCAGGTATTATAAGCGTTTTTAGACTTGCATTTTCCACTTAATTTGACACTTTAGAAAGTTAATAATGTAGGAAGTTGTAGTTTAGGATCAGATATATTTTTATCCTATCTTATTTGAAAAAGATTTGATATAGTGTCGGTTTGTTTTTATTTAGGCTATTTTTCGTTTTCAATAGAAATATCTGGCAACACTGCATCGCCGGAACTCAAACTGACAGTAATCAAAAAAGCCCATGGACAGGTTATTACTGACAGAAAACGACATTCGGTAAGGAAAACGCGAAATTATCATTATATTATCTGTCAGAAACGTTACCAACGCTCTCAAAAACAGTATTTAACACTAGTACACATATCTAGTTACATAATGAAATGAACACAAACACTAGCCATGAAGACGACTATGTTATGTCATTCAGTATAGTAGTTAAATTTTCACAAATCATGTTATAAACATTCATAAGGACAGTAGACAAAGTTATCAGCTGTACAGCAATGGTTATTAACTATAACAGTAATATATTGTTGCATGAATAATAAACAACTGATAAAATTATCCACCCCTAACTAGGCTATAGTTAGTATTTACAAATTTTGATGCAATAAATATGGTATGATTTAAAAATTATCATCCCTCAAAAACAGAGAAAACATCTTTCACAAACATCTACATGTCTGTCTCTTTTAAAGTGTTCATAGTGTACACAAAGAGTTGTATTTGTACCCCTAACCCTAACCCTAACCCCATCCCCCTTCCGGACCTCACTAATCTTCAAAGCCTGGCTACGGCCCTGAACAGAAGCACTTTTCATTCAGTACTTTAGACAGGCCAACTGCTTAATATAGAACCTGACATGCAAACAAAAATATATTTGCAGTGGCCACAAATGAGGAATTTGTTCCCATGAATTAGTTTCCTCATTTTAGTTAAATTGTGGCCATGACATAATATATTTTATGCATGTCATGTATGGGGCTCCGTAGGCATAATATAACATATAACATTAAATATAATATAACATATAACATTAAAAATAAAATAATGAGAAATAGCGGAACTGAAGGTCTGCTTTAAGATGGATGTTGAATCTTTCCCTTGTGAAAAAGAAGTGCACTTAGTTGTATTAAGTTTGCTTTGTAGTGTACTTCAAAATTTTAAAAGTATATATTTATAAAAGTTAAGTGAACTTAAAGAGAGTATACTTTCATAACTATGATTTGGAACACACTTAAGTTTTAAAAAGTGCACTTCGTAATAATGTCAATTTAAAAGTTTGGTAACACTTTATTTTAGGGTCTCTTAACTAATTGCTTATTAGTATGCATATTACTAGAATATTAGCCATTTATTAGTAGTAATTAAGCACATATTGATGCCTTATTCTACATGACCTTATTCTACATCCCTAATTCTACCCAATACCTAAACTTAACAACTACCTTACTAACTATTAATAAGCAGCAAATTAGGAATTTATTGAGGGAAATGTTGTAGTTAATAGTGAATAAGTGTTCCCTATTCTAAAGTGTTACCAAAAGTTTTACTTAAAAGTGCATTTTAAATCATTATGTTTTAATATTCTTTTGTCATGGTTTAAAGAAGTATGTTTATTTGATGGGTTGACTAACCTACTAAAGTGCTTTTAAAGTACTTGATTACAATTTTGACTGTAGTGTTTTATTCAACATTACATTAAAATTAATATATTTTAAATGCACTAAACTGCAATTTCATCACTGCAAATGTGACATTACAAATACATTTGAATACATAACATACAGTTTCAACACAAATTATATCAAAGTATATGTTTTCCTAAATGATCGTCAGTACATTTGGCAGTATATTTTAACCATATTTCAAAGACAATAAAAGGCATTATGAAATTACATATAAAGATGTCCTTAAGTCTTAAATAAGTAGGTAAAAACATACATTTTAAACTATAACATATGTTAATTTAATTGTAAATAAGTCACTATAAATGTATGCAAAAGTCCACAAGGGTTGTCATGGCATATGAAAACAATTTTGACATTCCTTGGAGGACCACAGCTTCCCTTTTGTTTGCATGGATGGCAAGATGAAACAATGCACCACTCAACAGAACAGAGGTGAACCTTTCATTGAGAGATAAATTAAAAGGGGACCCAATCATGAAGGTTTGTCCCAGGACATGTAATTTCAGTCATTAACAGTCGTTAGCTGTGAGTGATGATGATGTCATGAGGACGCTTCATTCAGCACTCGGAGTCATTCACTTGGGGATTCATCATAACTATGTTACTCATTTGCTTTTGAGTCGACCATTCCTCTCTCCCTCCTGCCTGAACATCCATCTCAGCCACCTGTTACCAATCAGAAAGCTAGAGGGAGGGAGGGAAGGATTCTGGGATTGCCAAAGCCCCAACAATCCACATAAAAATGGAGGGGGTTTGTGGAGCTCCACCTCGACTGCATGTGGTGTTCTCATAAATCATCTTCTGTCCATCATTCAGAATGGCTGCCAAATCCCTGTGGCTGCGAGCGTCAAGCCAGCTCTCTCACATTATACCTCCAATGCTAGTCAGTCACGCTGAAACAACATCTAAAAACAACCTAATGCAGATGAACTGCCTGACAGTCATTAAAACAATAGTTGGCCCAGAAATGCAAGATTCTGTGAAGCTCAAAAAAAAAAAAAAAAAACTATAACTATAAATAAGGTATAATAAAATCACATTTGACTTCTGATATATCAAATTTTGTACAAAGAACAGTCTGAAATGGAACTCATTACTCAATAAAAATTGTGTTCTCCCTCAGCTTCACTTACGACACTAAAGAACAAATGGCATTTGGCTTCGCTGATGTCAACAAAGCACAGCACAACAACACCATTTCTGAATCTGAACCTGGTGATGTGAATAAGATTTTAGTTCTTCAGCAGAAAGAATGATTATTTTAAATTCTGTTTCTCACACAAAGCTAGTGCATTTGTGCTATTTCAATCCTTATTTTTTTGTGGTGCTTTTTTGTCTTTTTATGTTTCATTAAAAAGGCTTATATAACAGTGCTTGGAACAACATGTGGGTAGGTATAATGACAAAACTTTCACTAGAGAGTGAATTTTCCCTTCAATAGCTGGAAAACACTAAAAACAAAATACAAACATTAAACAAATTCAGTCTGGTAAAGACATTGGAGTGATAGATTTAGAATGAAAATGAGTAAAAATATTACAGAACTGTCATATTTGGTCATTTGGTTTTTCATTGGTTTCATTTGAGACATGCTTCCAAATTCTGTTAATTTTAAGCAATGAGAACGTTGTTTATGGGAAAGTTCACGTTTCATCTGAACTTGCTGAAAACGTTTTTTATTACTCAACTCAATGGATTTACTTTGATAGCTTAATTAAAAATTTAATTTAGTGTGCTGAGTATCAATTTTACCTGACATGTACCTGAGATCCTTAACTTATAAAAATCCTGATAGATATAAAATGGGATAACTGCTGTGCTGACATACAGGATGTAGATGGTCTACAATGTAAAGCTATAACATTATTGTGAATAGCACATTATTTAGTTGTGGAAAAGTTTATACTAGTAAGTTCATATACAAATCTGAGCACAATTTGAGACATTGTTGAAATGGCATTACTTGACACGTGTCAAACTCCAGTCCTGGGGGGCTACTGTCCTGCAGAGTGTAGCTCCAACCAGCTCCACACTTGATTGGAAGTTTCTAGTAATCCTGAAGACCTTGATTAACTGGTTCAGGTATGTTTAATTGGGGTTGGAGCTAAACCCTGACAGTGGGCCTCCAGGAACTGAATTTGGCTCCCCTGCATTTCTTAAACTTTAGAGTATGGGTGGACATAACCTAACCCTAACCCTAACCAGTCCTGCTCCTGGAGAGCTACCGTCCTTAAGATTTCAACTCCAATCACAATCAAACACATCTATGTGTTAAGGGTTACGTGATAATTACAGGCAGTGTGTTGGAGCAGGGTTGGAGCTGACATCTGTAGGACTGTAGTTCTCCAGCAGCAGGATCGGAGATCCCAGCCATAGAGAGATTGAATAGAGAGCAAACTGAGATTTTTCATCTTCATTTTAGTGAATTGTTGACCTTCTGGAAAGAATGTTCATTTACTGTATATGTACTCAATACTTGATAGGGGCTCCTTTTGCTTTAATTACTGCCTCCATTCGGCATGGCATGGAGGTGATCAGTCTGTGGCACTGCTGAGGTGGTATGGAAGCCCAGGTTTCTTTGACAGTGGCCTTCAGCTCATCTGCATTGTTGGGTCTGGTGTCTCTCATCTACCTCTTGACAATACCCCGTAGATTCTCTATGAGGTTCAGGTCTGGTGAGTTTGCTGGCCAGTCAAGCACACCAACACCATGGTCATGTAACCAACTTTTGGTGTTTTGGCAGTGTGGGCAGGTGCCAAGTCCTGCTGGAAAATGAAATCAACATCTCCATAAAGCTTGTCAGCAGAAGGAAGCATGAAGTGCTCTAAAATGTCCTGGTAGAAGGCTGCGTTGACTGTGGACTTCAGAAAACACAATGGACCAACACCAGCAGATGAAATGGCAGCCCAATTCATCACTGACTGTGGAAACTTCACACTGGGCTTCAAGCAGCTTGGATTCTGTGCCTCTCCAGTCTTCCTCCAGACTCTGGGACCTTGATTTCCAAATGAAATGCAAAATTTACTTTTATCTGAAAAGAGGACTTTGGACCACTGAACAACAGTCCAGTTTTTTTCTCCTTAGCCCAGGTAAGATGCTTCTGACATTGTTTCTGTTTCAGAAGTGGCTTGGTAGCCCTTTTCCTGAAGACGTCTGAGCGTGGTGACTCTTGATCACTGACTCCAGCTTCAGTCCACTCCTTGTGAAGCTCTTCCAAGTGTTTGAATCAGCTTTGTTTGACAGTATTCTCAAGCTTGTGGTCATCCCTGTTGCTCGTGCACCTTTTCCTACCCCATTTCTTCCTTCCAGTCAACTTTTCACTTAATATGCTTTGATACAGCACTCTGTGAACAGCCAACCATTCAGTAATGACCTTCTGTGACTTACCCTCTTTTCGGAGGGTGTCAATGATTGTCTTCTGGACAACTGTCAGATCAGCAGTCTTCCCCATGATTGTATAGGCTATTGTGTAACCATTTTGAAGGTTCAGGAAACCTTTGCAGGTGTTTTGAGTTGATTAGCTGATTGGCATGTCACCATATTCTAATTTGTTGAGATAGTGAATTGGTGGGTTTTGTTAAATGTGAACCAAAATCATCACAATTAAAAGAACCAAAGACTTAAACTACTTCAGTCTGTATGCATTGAATTTATTTAATACACAAGTTTCACAATTTGAGTTGACATTCTAATTCATTGAGATGCACCTGTATATTAACATTAGGTTAACTAATGTGAAATTTAGTTCAGGTGTTAGTAGTTAATGTTGGCCAGTAGCCTATTGAGAAAATAAAATCGTATGTTAGCTAGGTTAAACACGTTTTATGGTTAGCTGCCTTTCTAGTTTTAGAATTAGTTTGTTATAGTTTTTAATGGAATTTAAGATTTACCGCATTTTTGTATTTGTGTTTTAAAGGCAACTGCAATGAAGCATCAAGAAAGACATGAACATGCCATCCACCTTGAGACTGATAATTCATGGTAAGAGAACAGCTATGGTTTTGAGAGATTTGTGTATTTTATATGGGGTTTGCCTTTTAAAAGTGTCGTTTCTACTTCTTATTTTTCAGAGAAGACATTTCTGTCAAAGTGGATGGTGAGCAAAGATGGTGGCCACGTTTTGGAGCAGCACCTTGGTTTTGCAGATGGCTATGTATTCTTTGGCTGCTTGTCTTTTTTTCCCCATTATGTTTCTGTTGCCTAAAGATTCTTTGTGAGGATGAATCCAGAGGACACAACATAATGCACTGCAAAACGTCCTAAGACAGGAGAATGGTGAAGATGCACTGTTCCAGCATTGGAAGTCTGTATTTTAAGTGTTATACATGCAATGTTTTAAATAAAGAATTATAAAAAATTATAAAATCTAATGAAATCTATATTAAAATGAATGAATTACAGTGGTATACTGATGAATTGGATTTTATTTACAGTAATTTACTGTAAAACAGTACAGTTTGCAACTGTAAATCAAATACAGTTTGCTACTGTAAGTCTTAATTACAGTAACTTACTGGCAACAGTGTTGCCAGTAAGTTACTGTAAAAACCCTTTGAAATGTCTAACAGTGTACCCAGTTTTTGAAAATGCATATTTTTGTGTTCATAGAGCAAACCTTTTGGTGATTGTTTACAGTGTAAATGGAAGTTACTCCCATAATTTGCACAAAGCATCATGGGGCATAGGAAAAAGGTGGATATAAGATTCCATTTATTTCACCCTCGGAAAAACATGTTTGTGTGTATGTGTGTGCACACATCTGGATGTAGAAGTAAGCTAAACCTGACAAAACCTGCTTTTGGTTACTTTTCGTAAAAACTTTTTTTTTTTCTTTTTTTTTTTTTTGGTAGTATAGTAGTAGTAACTTAGAATAACATAAATTTTGTGGCCAAGCCTAGGCAACTAGAAAACAGTTTAATAAATTAAATAATGAAAATGCAAGAGATTTTTTATGAGATTTAGAGGGAGATTAAGGGGTTGAACATATTATTTGCTGAGTATTAAACAACAGAAGTCAATGGAAAGTCCCCACCATGATGGGAAAACTAACGTGTGTACTAGAAATAAGTTCAGACAAAAACCAAAATATACCCTGCTGTTAAACATGGTTTCATCATGTCTCATGCATGTAATGAAACGGATGGCCCATCATTTATCTGTTGTAAGTTCTTTCATTTGTCAGGCTGGAGCTTCAAAGCTCTTTGGTGTTGGTGGGAGGGTGGGTTTTGGTTATCCCAGATAACTCAGCCCGTGTGGTGGGGGCTCCCATCAAATGTCACATTGAACAAAAGAGAACAGAATACAGTGGGTACGGAAAGAATTCAGACCCCCTTAAATTTTTCACTCTTTGTAATATTGCAGCCATTTGCTAAAATCATTTAAGTTCATTTTTTTTTCCTCATTAATGTACACACAGCACCCCATATTGACAGAAAAACACAGAATTGTTGACATTTTTGCAGATTTATTAAAAAAGAAAAACTGAAATATCACATGGTCCTAAGTATTCAGACCCTTTGCTGTGACACGCATATATTTAACTCAGGTGCTGTCCATTTCTTCTGATCATCCTTGAGATGGTTCTACACCTTCATTTGAGTTCAGCTGTGTTTGATTATACTGATTGGACTTGATTAGGAAAGCCACATACCTGTCTATATAAGACCTTACAGCTCACAGTGCATGTCAGAGCAAATGAGAATCATGAGGTCAAAGGAACTGCCTGAAGAGCTCAGAGACAGAATTGTGGCAAGGCACAGATCTGGCCAAGGTTACAAAAAAATTTCTGCTTTACTTAAGGTTCCTAAGAGTACAGTGGCCTCCATAATCCTTAAATGGAAGATGTTTGGGACGACCAGAACCCTTCCTAGAGCTGGCCGTCTGGCCAAACTGAGCTATCGGGGGAGAAGAGCCTTGGTGAGAGAGGTAAAGAAGAACCCAAAGATCACTGTGGCTGAGCTCCAGAGATGCAGTCGGGAGATGGGAGAAAGTTGTAGAAAGTCAACCATCACTGCAGCCCTCCACCAGTCGGGGCTTTATGGCAGAGTGGCCCGACGGAAGCCTCTCCTCAGTGCAAGACACATGAAAGCCCGCATGGAGTTTGCTAAAAAACACCTGAAGGACTCCAAGATGGTGAGAAATAAGATTCTCTGGTCTGATGAGACCAAGATAGAACTTTTTGGCCTTAATTCTAAGCGGTATGTGTGGAGAAAACCAGGCACTGCTCATCACCTGTCCAATACAGTCCCAACAGTGAAGCATGGTGGTGGCAGCATCATGCTGTGGGGGTGTTTTTCAGCTGCAGGGACAGGACGACTGGTTGCAATCGAGGGAAAGATGAATGCGGCCAAGTACAGGGATATCCTGGACGAAAACCTTCTCCAGAGTGCTCAGGACCTCAGACTGGGCCGAAGGTTTACCTTCCAACAAGACAATGACCCTAAGCACACAGCTAAAATAACGAAGGACTGGCTTCACAACAACTCCGTGACTGTTCTTGAATGGCCCAGCCAGAGCCCTGACTTAAACCCAATTGAGCATCTCTGGAGAGACCTAAAAATGGCTGTCCACCAATGTTTACCATCCAACCTGACAGAACTGGAGAGGATCTGCAAGGAGGAATGGCAGAGGATTCCCAAATCCAGGTGTGAAAAACTTGTTGCATCTTTCCCAAAAAGACTCATGGCTGTATTCAATCAAAAGGGTGCTTCTACTAAATACTAAGCAAAGGGTCTGAATACTTAGGACCATGTGATATTTCAGTTTTTCTTTTTTAATAAATCTGCAAAAATGTCAATTCTGTGTTTTTCTGTCAATATGGGGTGCTGTGTGTACATTAATGAGGAAAAAAAATGAACTTAAATGATTTTAGCAAATGGCTGCAATATAACAAAGAGTGAAAAATTTAAGGGGGTCTGAATACTTTCCGTACCCACTGTAGATTAGTTATTAGCAGTTGTGGGAAGAAAGTCACATCAGATAGCACTGCTCTGCTTTGAATGTTCAATAATTAGGTTAATTTGACAATCCCACACCTTGCTTTCCCGTCATCCTGCTGGTCTCGATTCAAATCTATTGTGTTACCTCCCCCTTAAAAGACTGCCTCACAGGTGTAGTGTTTCAGTGTGAAATGAGCTCGCTCCCGTCCGCCCGTGTCTTTAGAGAAATGAGGCTGTATAATGGAGCTGGCTGTGTGCAGAGAATATTGTTCGGCAGATAATGGCCTCCGTGTTAGACTACACGAGTGTGTGCATTCCATTGTATAAAGCAGGGAGCTGGGTAGGTCAGGGCCGTAGAGTAGCACCTCATCAGTCATAATGACCCGGGTGAGGGCGGGGGGTGTTGTGGGATCGACGCAGAGCCTTGGATTTAGTTTCATTAGATGTTCCCTGAAAAGCCTGTGGAATCTGCTCTCTGAGTTCAGAGTTTGTTTGCAGAGCTCTAATGATAGATGTTTACAGTTTCCATGCCGTCTCTCCAACCCTGCCTCAGCTGAATGCAATGAATGCATTGTTTAATTTCTCCACAAAGTCAAGCAGAGGTATTGTATGTTGAGCATGCTTCAACAAATTGCCTATTCTTCTTGTTTTCAAACGTTAAGAGTTGACAAAGCTCAACCAGAATTCCAAACAAGAGAACAATTGTATTTCTCATTTAACAGTTTAACATTTAAATAAAGATTTTTTTCTCCTAAAATTCCCTAAAAATAGAAACAATTGTTACAGGGTGTAGAAAAAATTAATTAATCATAGTGAGTGTCTGTTTACACTAAGACTGTGATCCACTTCGCTTTTTGACATATGCTCGCAAACTTTCCTAAGCACTCCCCCTCTAGGAATCCCCACTGACGCTTTGAAGTGTGTTCCACATTGAGAAGTGGACGAGGGAAGTTTATATGGACAGACCCTCGATTTTGAACAAGTGAGTGAGTCCACTTCATGTGTACACTTCTGGTCACTTCATATACCACAATGCAACACGATTGTGACGTCACCACAGGTTGCGTTTAATTTGCCCCCACACCAAACAACTGTATGATACAGTATATTGATTGTTTGTTTTTTTTAAAATATATTTAAACCAGCTCAAGCATACCTATATACATACAGAATGCTACACCAAACAAATTTGTAAGGGAAAAAAATGTAAATAATATATCAACTCCATAGTGGATTCCAAGTGATCAAGGGCTTGGGGTGTTCCAGTTCAGCCGATTTGCAAGAGTAACGTAACCAATGATGTACATCAGAGTCAACGAGGCAGAGGGAAGTTAGCGAATGAAGGGCATAAAAAAATGAAGTGTAACGCAGCCCTGGTCTTGTTGGCAAAGGCTATTTACACTAACTCCACCCACCATTGTCAGAGCTGGTGTATTTTCCAAACAACGTTGTAGCTCGTCGCTTAACTACCATATGATGCGTTGCTGGAGAAACTAAGTAGCTTTTCATGAATGTTTCCAAAAAACATAGGAACTTTATTGCACGTTTGTCACCACCTGTCATTAATGACGTCAAGCAGGTGGTGGTGTGATAACTGTTAATTGATCAGTTTGAGATCAAAATAATGTCAGATTACCCTGTTGAAAAAAATCAGCATATGCTGGTTAGATATGTTTTGAATCATGGCAGCTGGTCATGTGCTAGTCCTAAACTGGTCCTAAGCAACTAGCTCCTGCTCTGGACCAGCTCAGGTGCAGCTTAAACCAGCTCATGACCAACTATGGACCAGCTTAAACCAGATCAAATCAGCTGCCATTCTTCAAAACATACCTAACCAGCATATGCTGTTTTTTTTTTCAACAGGGTATTGCTGTAAATAATCTCATGACTGCTTTGCTGTTTCTTTTCTCTGTTATTTTGCAGGTTCCTTTACATCACTCCAGGGTTCACCATGGTACAAGAGCATGTACGCATATACACACTCTTCAAAAACGGTGCTTTAATTCTCTCAAACTAAAAGACGTACAATGAAATTTGTGTGTAATGAAAGATATAGATTGTACGGCATATTTGTTTGCATCTTTTGCTTAAATGCATGATCTATTTAGGTAAGTCCACAATATGCTCCTAGTCACATGTCAAGAGCTGTAGTTCCAACCACACAACTTTGCACTGCTGTTTGTGAAAGTTTGTTGGAACTGTGGATTTCTGGAAACACCAAATGCTTGAACAGTGTTGATAATGACAGAACTAGCAAACATAGTTGGCTAACAATGCTTCTGAGAAACGCAGCCTAGGGGTGTTGATTGTTTATACACTAAAATATATAACACAGGTTGAAAGCTGTAGTGAAAGTTTGTGATGCTGTTTGTGAATGTTCATTTGAATTGTGGTTTCAGAAACAGAATTGGTAAACTGTGTTGGTAACAGTGGAACTTGCAACCATAGATGTCTAACAATGCTTTTGGGAAACACAATCCAGATCAGTGGCGTGGAGAGTAAGGACACTTTTGTTGCTACTGACAGTACAGCTCATGTTGTTATTATTTCATACTATTTTATAATGTACTACAATGCACCGAGGTGCAAATAGTAAGTGTAAATACCATCTAACGTTATTTTCACTTAGCAAAGCTCATACAGTTTGGCTTTGTAAAAATTTGATGATAGTTTTTTAATTCCTTTCGGAAACTTTGACTTGACTGTAAATGTTTTATCTTGGCAAATCTGAAATTCTGGAGAAATTATGAGGGTCTTGGGAGAAGAATCTGAGAAACATGGGTCAGTTTGCTCTCCACTCAGTCTCACTGCTGTCAAGGAGATAAAAACTGCAATATTAATAAGATCTCATTTCTTTTTTTATGGTCTAAGTTTAGGGCTCAGAAGTATAAATACACATTCACACAAGGAAGAGAGTTACTCTTACACCAGTAACATTATCTGTCCTTAAGATGACTTTTCAAAGATTACATCTTTCTCATTATGCTAATACATTATTACCACTATCAACTTCAGTAGTATCAGATGTAAACATCCTCTATGTGCTTTATTAAACCCTTGGGAGGAAGAGCTCCCTCTGCTGAAAATCCAGGGTCGTGAACTTAATCAGATGGAACCAGCAGATAGAACTTTAAGATTTATGACAACAGTGAAATTGCTTTTATTTATACTGGGGATAACACACTTGACCTATGAGTTGCAGAACAGAACTAAAAATAAAATAAAATATTTTTAAAAAATAAAATAAAAAAGCTTTTGCTTGTCACTTATAGTTTAAAAGTTTTCCAAATTGTTCTGTAAATTTTCCATGAAATTACCACAGACAGAAAGTAAAGGATAAAAAGGAACACAGTGATTGTGAATAATTACTTTATTCATTTGCTTACTAGATTGAAGCCTGTATATTCACTTTTCCAAGTCCGATTGTTGCAGTGCATCCATAATTAGCTATGTTATACCTTGGGTACCTAATTATTTCTTTCGACAAAGCTTGTTATAAAATCATTCACCAGTCTGTTGAGTGAAAAATGTGAACACTGTGCCAAATTGGACAACCGCTGTGAAAACTAGAAAATGTGCTGGATTTAGAAAAAAAAGTATCAGTGCTGCGGTTAGACTAGAAGGCTACGCGTGTGTCTGTACGTGTCTGTGCATGTGTGGCTGTGTATCAGGTGTGTGTCTGTATCACGCTGTGGCCTTGCACTGAACAGCTCTGAGGTGATGAATAACACATTATGGTGATTGGTTTTGTCTGCTACCTGCAATCGCTCTGCCTGTGGAATACGAACAGCCTGCTTTATTACAGCCTTTCTCTCTGACTTGCACAGTACAAATGATGAGCAGAATAAATTGGCCAGAGAAAATGGATGAGGGGCACTTTGGAAAGGGGCTCATTATTTAAAAGATTGAATAACTGATTCCACCAATAAGAATGCAGATTTTTTTACATGTGGAAGAAGAATTTGGCTTACCATTCATGGGCAAATGACTGTTTTATAGTATGTACTCTTTTAGTGAATAAAGTGCATACTTTAAAGTGTGTTGAAAAAGAGCTTTGGAACATGCTACTTCATCATAATTGCATCTTTAACAGACTGCTTATTTAAATTCATTCTGTCACTGTTTAAACTGCCCTGTCAATCATCTTGTCACAGTTAACATCCTCCACATTTCATTTAATTTCATTAACCGTATAGCATATAGGTGAGAAATGAACTTGATCTGCTGGTTGTGGGTCTTTTATGCTGAAACTCTCCTCATGTGTTTTCATAATAATGTATTTAAAATTTAATGACGAAATGTATATGAAAGTGAAAGTCGCGACGTATTGTCAAGTATGGTGAGCCATACTCGAAATTGGTGCTCTGCATTTAACCCATCCAAGTGCACACACACAGCAGTGAATAGTGAACAAACGCACACACACACCGTGAACACACACCCAGAGCAGTGGGCAGCCATTGCTCCAGCAATTGGGGAGCAATTGGGGGTTCGGTGCCTTGCTCAAGGGCACCTCAGTCATGGTATCGAAGGCAGAGAGAGTGCTGTTCATTCACAATCCCCACCTTCAATTCCTGCCGGTGTGAGAATCGAACCGGCAACCTTCAGGTTACTAGCCCAACTCTCTAACCATTAGGCCACGACTTCCCACGTTTGCAATATTGTTCAGATAAGTGTTTTTAACACTTTTAACACTTTTTTTTTTTCATTCAAATGCCTAATGGGTTGTGGGCAATAGCCATTAGAGTGTGCATGGATCTGAACTTCAAATTTCCATCTGGGTACCTTTGGGATTCTCATTTCAACATTCTATGATTTGGAACACATTCTAATTTTTAATTAGATGTGGATAGTATGTGAATTGGGATGCAGCACGTCTAAAAAGAGACTGAAAGAACCTTTAAAGTATAGTTCACCCAAATATGAAAATTCTGTCATCATTTACTCACCCTCCACTTGTTCCATACCAGAGTTTCTTTTTTCTGTTGAACACAAAAGAAGATATTTTTGAAGAATGTTGGTAACCAAAAAGCCATTGACTTCCATAGTGTTTTTATTTTTTTCATTCTGTGGAAGTCAAAATTCAAATAAAATCCATCTATGCTCATTCAAATTAAAATTTGTATTCCTATGCATTTAATTTAAAATGTAAATTCTCAATTATGACTGCTTCCTCAATTCAAAAGGCAAACGATCAAACAATTACATCATTATGTACATATCGGCATCCAAGAAACTTTGTTTTAGACCCTCATTACAGCATGAGAATGCATGAACTCATAACACAACATTTATGAGGATGTTGGCATTGCTTTTGGTGCTGTGGCATTGTGCCTTGGCTGGCAGAGGGCTGTATATTCTGGCTCTGAGACCCAGCGATGAGGGACTGTTGCCAGTTGGTGCTCATCAAATTATTGTTGAGCTGTCTCCGCCAGTAAATTGCTGTTACACCTGTTCAGTAGAAGCCCATATGTCATGCCAACACCAATCCCTACTGCGCCTCCCAACCATACCCTGTCTTAAATTCACAATGGCCAATAAAACACCTTATTCTAATATGCTTCAAAATAAATAACAATGTAAAAAATTAGACAGAATGAATCTATCCATCTATCCATCTATCTTTCTATATAAACATTTTATTTCAGGCAAGGACACCATTTCTCATTTTCGAGTTTATCTTGATGTACTAAAATAACTAACACTAAAATAAAAATGGATAAAAACTATTTAAAAAAATATTTAAATAAATAAATAAATAAATAACTATAATGAAAATCAAATAAAATATTAAAACTTTAAAAATTGATAACAGAAAATATATAAATAAAATTAATTCAAAATATTATAATAAAATATAAAAGTATCCCAATAATACTTAAGTAACTGTCTTACTACCTCATCATTTTTAAAAACATTATAATAATTATGTATTATTCAAAGCATAAAATAAATGTTAAAGCAAGAATAAACAATTATATGTGTTTTTACATTTATTGCATTTTATTATTGTAAAGATTTGAGAATGCTAGTAGGAAATAGAAATCTTCATAGAAGAATGAAATGAGAAAAAAAAAATGTTACCATTCTGCTACACTAAAATCTTTACATATTAATAAATATTGAATTGTGTTGGTTAAAGCTTGGTTAAACATTGATCTATATTTGGAAATCCTGACAGGGATCGAAAGTGTCAGACGCCTTCAGTGATACAACATGAACACAAGTGCATAAATGCATCAGTGCACTCAGACAGATTTGTAATTATATAGTGATCGAATAAAGTGTTTTTTTTTTTTTTTTCCTGACCATCAGTCACAGCTGCAAACAGATGTATTATTTCTGAAATGTTAAGCTTGAGACAGCTGGCAACAGATTGTCTGCTCTCAAGATAATGCTCTGCCTTCATTTTTTTCTGATTAGACAATTGTTATACATATATTAAAAAATACATTTATGCAAATGTCTATGAAACCAAAAAAAAAAAAAACCTTAAATGAGATGGAAATCTAGAATATAGACTGGATATCGCTGGATATAAGCTATGCACATTCATAAGATTCTTTCAAATCTTCCATAATCAGAAAAAAAAAAAAAAAAACATGAATTTTTCAGTTTTGAATTACAAATACTAAGAGTACTATTGTGAATTATTTGTAACTATTCTTTGTTATCGGAACAAAGAATTTCATATTGAGCAATATTGTTGAAATGTTAAGGGTTTGTGAGTTCCCAACATACACTGCAGCATAAATTAATAATAAGGTTGCTACATATATTTGAAAATCTGCTGAACAAGAAATCTGCAGTTACGAATGAGGGGTTTTACATTTAGTGAACAAACAAATTCAAACTGACAAAGAAATGTAACTGGACAATTATTAAGACAATCATTGAGAGAACTCTAAATATCTAAATGCATTCTCTTGCCTTGATTTTTCAACAATTAGAATAACAACAATTGCATATAGGAGAAAATAAAAGTATCAGATATCCTGAACTGGATTTTAAGGAAATGAGTTTGACAAAGCTGACATTTGTAAACATGCATTAACTCAGTTTATCACTAGAGCAGGTGGGTCTAAATGTGTGCTCAGGTAATCTTACCTGATAACAGCATTCCATTCTTCAAGGAAGTTTGCTCACATGTGGTTCCTCAGTAGGTTCCTTTTCCACAACAAAACTCTGAAACCTCTTAAAGGGATGCCAAAATGAATCAAAATTGTATAGATGAGGTAAATGTATTCTCTGTTCATGATATTATTTTAAATTATATCTGAAGACTAAAGGGCAATTCCTTTCTTCTGACTTACTGTAAGAAAAACCAGCTGCAGTACAGCTTCCTCTCGGTAGAATAGATTATCACACTCATTCTCATGTTTTGAAATTCACAATCTGTTGAGACTGATCAACATTTCTCTTGCAGATATTTAGGTTTGTTAGTCAGGTTGTTTAGAGTGAATCATTCACAGTGTTTACAGTATTGATGGCGAGCAGAACGCGCATCTGGGAGATCCATCACACTAGGAATATGAATGTTTACACGATGACAGTAGATTTATCTCCAAGTATAATGTGGGTTCTGACAATTCAATTTAGTTTGGTTTCCTATTGCATAAACATCTGGAATACAAGCATTACCAAGACTCTTTCATCTCATTCATACCAAGAGACTAAAATCGGTTCATTTTCATTATTTCCCCATCTAGCTTTTTCAACATCTTGTGTAATTCTTGGTAGTTCATGTCTCTCACATTTCACATCTTTCCTTCACTTTTTATGTCTTTCTAATTTCCCAACCCCAGCCCCACTACAGCATTTTTCATTCAAATACTTGACTTGGATACTTGCATATAACACAGTATCTGTGTTTTCTGATAATTTGCTTTGGCAAGCAAGCTTTTGCCAAGAACATGTATAACTAAACATAAATAATGGCCAACGAAGTTCCAGCGAAGAGTCCAAGGTCAATGACTTCTTCTAGAAAAACAGAGAAACAGAGTACATGCATATGCATATGACTTTGCTAAACTAATTGTTACAATGTATGATTGCACATAATTTAAAAAACATGATTACTCCCACATTTCCTCTCAGTTTCTCAAACAGTTTTTTATCTTTCCATCAAGAGCCTTTTATTGATTTTTTTTATTTTACAGTACATGCAAACATAGATAGATAGATAGATAGATAGATAGATAGATAGATAGATAGATAGATAGATAGATCCTGTGGATATAGATATATGCCTTCTATCGTAGAATCCAATATCCAACATACAATCCAATATTCTTTCACAGAAGGGAATCCTCTGCAAAATGTGGAATAAATAAGACGTGGAGTTGGATTTTCTCATCAAATGCTCAAGATATTTGATTGCGTGCTTGTCAGGCAGAAAGAGTCAAGATTCAGACTGGTTTTAAAACGAGTGCGAGATAAACATTTGGGTTTTTCATATTCCCTCACTGTTGTAAGTCCTGCGAGTTCATGCGGCCACTACGATTGAAAGAACCCCTTTAAGTGATCACACTCATTCCAACAACAACAGCCCACCTCCTCTGGCAGGAAGAAAGCTCTTAACCACACAAGCTCAGGCTGAGAGAATGTGGAAATATGGCCATTTTAGCCTTTCGGAATTAAAGAGCTGTGCATTAAAGTGCTGTTTCATTGTGCTCAATTTATATGCATAACAACTGGTTAAATAAACTTCTTACGTTAAAGCCTTTTATATCATTATTCAATTGTGTTTAAGAGCTACAGTAATCAACCACTTCCATGGTATACCTGTATACTTTAAATAAAGTGCAGCATTTCCTCTTGTTCTACTTTGTTATTATGTTGTCTATCAATAATACTAACATCTGTGAAATTAATCACATTCATTTCATGAGTGCGGTAGCCGTTTTTTTTCCTCGACAAACTCTAAGAGGCTTTGGCCATGTGATGCACAAGACATCCAGAATTTGTTCTGAATTTGTGGCAGGGAATTTTTGGGCATTCCATCTTGGTAAGACTCCCCTGCTGTGCAGTGGGACAAGTCAGCCTCCACATGCTAAGCCCCCCGGTGGGGTGAAAGATGGCCGACCCTCTTAAGATCATTAGTCTCTGCTCTCTACATGTCTGATTTTTTAATCTTCTACCCAAATTAACTGTTCTCTGCTTTGAAACGCTTTCAAGTTAAGACAAATTTAAGGATTTACTGTTTGGAAAGTTCTGTTCTTCTGAGATCATTTTCATAAGCCACCCTGAGAAGTAAAAGGATTTGTGTCAAAACCACTGCCATGTTGTAGCATGCTTTTGAGTGCCACTCCAAAGGGAATTCACTACCTGCAGCCCCCTGAGTATCATGAGAGAAATCTTTGGTGTGTTAGATCGGGAGAGAATATTGGTTATAAACACAGACCTTACATATTATTGAAAAATAGCATTATTTAAAGAAATTATTGTTTATTTTTGGTCTATAAACACAAAACCATAATATAAATACAAATATACATATAGAAAAAAATCCAATATTCAATATTTTATGCATTTATTTATACGACAACAGTGTTTTGGGGGCCTGAAAACAGGTTTCAAAGTGCAAGTTTTTGAAAACGATACTGTTACTGTCTTCATATAAACTACAAAAAAAAAGAAAAAAAAAAATGAAAGCAGTGACGTCATGCACATGCATATTACATATAGGAATGCATATGTGCACAGGTGCATAGTTTTTCTTTACAAAGTGACATCTCTCACTACTGGCCTGGCATGCATATTACAGCATTTTTAGTCGTTTTCTTGGATCCGTGTGAACGGGGATCATTATGACAGCGTTGTTGTCTGTATGCAAAACTTTTCAAAAGCACAAAGGAAAAACTTTTATGTTTTTAATACATCATTGATGTGTAAACAAAAAAAGTTGGCCAACACCTATCACCCATTTGAAAAATTAATTTCCCCCTAAACTTAAAGGGCCCTATCATACACCCGGCGCAATGCGATGCCAAGCGCAACGCAAGTGTTTTTTGCTAGTTTCAGCCCGACAGAGTTACAATTTTCACATCCAGCGTGCGTTGCTGTTTTGAGGCAACTGAAAACAATTGTTCCACTGACCAACTAAAACCTGGTCTAAAGTCAATGGCGCAGCATTTTTTGTAGGGCGCGTTAGTAATATGCGCTTATAGGCAGGTGCACAATGTGCATACACTCTGCTTATTACACACACAGGGACACGCAGCAGCACACAAACAAATATTAAAAATGAAAGGATTACGATGTAAAACATTATTATTGTGTTCTTTAACCTCGCACTCGAGCAGATCTGTTTCCTCTCTGGAGAAGCGTTCAGTCTTTGCTCTTGCAAATTCCGCCATGTAAATAGCGAACCCGTCGTGGTGCAAGTGCAACTGACTTTTAAAGGGAATGGGAGATGAGACTCTGATTGGTTTATTGCACCTTATGCCAAAAACACACCCATGACTCATCAAGAGAATAGGTACAACCCTTTTGGACCATGGGCCTGGCGCGCTGACCGTGTTTTCCATCGTTAAACTAGCAAAAGTGGATTTGGACACTATGCACGTAGATTGTTAAAATAGGGCCCAAAATCTTGTTGTGCCACCTTCAGCAGCAATAACTGCAACCAAAGGCTTCTGATAACTGAAGATCAGTTTTTTTTTTTTTTTTTTTTTTTTTACAGCACTGTGGTGGAATTTTGGCCCACTCTTGTTTGCAGAACTGCTTTAGTTCAGCCACATTGGAGCACATTTCAAGCATGAACTGCATAATCTCGTTACGCTTGAGCTTCATCTTACAGACTGAAGACCAGACATTTTTCTTTAGGATTTTCTGGTAGAGAGCAGGGGCCTGTACCATGAACCCGGATTAGCAGGCTAGGCAGGTAAGTTTCAGTTTAGTTTGCACCAATCCTGGATTTTAAGTACCATGAAAGTGGCATGGCTTTTAGCTGCGTTCATTGACATTGTAACTTACACTCCACAGCTAATCTGCTTTGGGGCAGGTTATGTTCTGAGTTAGAGATCTCAAACTGAAATCGGACCAATCAGATGTGAGCAAAGTGACACGTCTGACACAAAAAAGTCACTCCCCCAGTTTCTCTTGCTCCAAATTAAAGGTCACTACAACTAAAAGAAAAAAACAAAAAAACAATTGTCTGGCCTAAACCAAAAATTGAGTTATTTTATATGATTTATATAATTATATGATTTATATTATTATTAATCCATTACACACAAGCAATTTTAGTTTAACAGTTATTATAAATCATTTATTTTAAATGGATGTTGATATATACAGATAGTATATAATATAAATAAGCTGTAGAATCAATAGATAACGCTTTAAAAATGACTATGTGACCTTACATGTTCGAGTCTCTATCGCTGTATATTTCCAACTATATAAACTAACTTAAGTTTCACTCGTGACTGCACTGATAAAGCAAGATAATTTCTTTTATTTGTCTTCTTTCATGAAGAAGTACTTTTTTCATTGTAAATGCATATAAATTCATCATATTCTTCAATCTCTTAACCTTTAGCAAAACCTTTAACCAAGGCTCGTGATTGGCTGTTCGCCAGTGATGTCACACATTCATGTGCACGTGCTCCAAAAACTCGGGATCAAAGCCTGAGTTGACAAAGAAAGTTGATAATCAGCATCATGGTACCAACAAAGCTGGACTGGAGTGGTTTGGTTTTGTCAACTCGAAACTAATCCTGTAACTCTGAATTTGTTCATCTACCATCATGGTACAGGCCCCAGAATTCATGTTTCCCTCAGTTATTGCAAGTTGCCCAGGCCCTAAAGCAGCAAAGCATCTCCACAACATCACACATCCTTGACTTTAGGTAATAGGTAGGTTTATTTATTTATTATATATTCTGTGTTTGGTTTACATTAGATGTAACAAGACACCAGTCTTCAAAACATCCCACATAGACTCATCAGTTCACAAAACATTCTCTCAAGAAGTTTGAAGATCAGCAAGGTGTGTTTTGGCAATTCAGATGAGCCTTAATATTCTTCTTGGTTAGCCCTGGTTTTGCCTTGCTGCTTTTCCATTTTTGTCCAGTGTCTTTCAGATAATAGAGTCACGAAAAGACACTTTTTCTGATGTGTTTAAAAAAAATAAATTAATTAAATAAAACAAATAAATAAATTAATTAATCAATTAATTAATTTAAAAAAAAAAAAAAAAAAAAAAAAAAAAAAAAAAAAAAGGCCTGCAGTTCCTTCGATGTTGTCCTTGGGTCTTTTGTGACTTTCTGGATGAGTCGTAACTTAAAGTTGTATTTAAGTGTTGATTTAATTGAACAGGGCTGGCAGTAATCAGACTTGGTTGGTAATCAGGCATTTGGTTCAGCTGAGCCCCATTAGGAATGCCCCATTAAGAGGGTGTTTACACAACACCATTTTCAACTAGAAATGGAAAATTTTTTATGCTGTTTGGTCATTTATTTACATGACAATGGCATTTTGGGGGCATGAAAACACAAACAGGTTTAAAAGTTTTTTAAAAACGATACCGTTATTGTCTCTGTGTAAACTACAAAAACGTGAATTTGTGAAATTTGTGAATTTGCGTTCAGTCTGTGTGCGCAGGTGCATAGTGTTTCTTTACATATTGACATTGCCAACTACGGGCCTGGCATTCATAATATAGCATTTTTAGTAATTTTGCGAATCTGTGTTGACTGGGACCATTTTGACAGCATTGCTGGCTGTACGCAAAGGTTTTCAAAAACGCAAAAGTTAAACATTAAAAGTTTTTAGTACAATCATTAACGTGTGAATATGCCCTTAATTATTGTTTTTGTATATTGATTTATGATTTGTGTCATAGATTTGGGAATTAATGGCAAATACACTTTCAGACAGACACAGTCGGCATTAGATAACTTTGAGTTTTTAAATAACATTATCATTTAAAAACGGTATTTTGTGTTTACCATGAAACGATAAAAGTATCATATGGTAACAGTAATACCATGATAATTTGATATATAGTGAGCAGCATTTACACGCATTAGAAATGTCTGAATGTCACTACATTAGATGACAAAAGCAAACAAAGTTACAACTGCAAACAAATACAGCATTTGTGCAGTAACTTTTTTTTCTTGCTGAACTCAAGGAGATTTTAGGGAATGTATAAAGTCAGTTAACATTGGTGTACAGGGAAAGTTCATCACACAACCAGAACGTTTGACAACCAGAAAGCATTTCATTTTGAGCAGTATATATGTTGTTAATATTTTAAAATGAAATAAACTTTCATTTGACGTTTTGTAAAATGTGTTCATCATACTTAATGATCTGGCTAATAGCATACTGAAGAATGTGATTATAAGTAACTAATGGCATAAACATTAGTCAGTTTCTCACAAAGACCACCACATATAGACCACTTTTATAATACTATTATGGTGCTTTTGCATCCTTTTTGAAGCTTGAAAAAATCTTCAAAATTTATCCTGGAAGTGAAACATCATTGGAAAGACATGATGGTGAGTAAATAGTGACAGATGTTTTATTTTTGGAAGAACTAGGACACTTTTATGGAAAGAAGAAGAGTGGAAAAAACACTTAGAAAGAAGTAAGTAGATGAAATATCAACACAAAAGGAATAGAAGGTGAAGATATATTAACCTGCATCAGTTAGGATGAGTCTGTGGGCTGTAATACTGACAATTCAGCAAACACTGGTGTCCATATGACATACGATGTCCCCGTCCACAACCAAATAATCTGCCTTAAATTAATAGGGTTCAGTGCTTACAGTGATCAGATTAATTCCGCCAGCATTTTCTAAACCTGTATTAATCCCTGTAATCCTCAGCAGTTTCACTGCCAAGTGCTTTAATCCTTCAGCCACCAAGTGAGAAAAATACGAAAGTAGCCGTGCAGATGTAGAATTCGGTTCTGTCCATCATTTCAGCTTCCATCTTTCACGTCTGTCCAAACAGGAACAAATAGAGGCCCTTGAAATCCGTGCAAGGCTCTTGCAAAAGGAAGGATCTGTGTTTTCTGGCTAAGGAACACACTGAGGCGATCCCAAAGGTTCAGGCTAATCAAGGGTAGCGTGTTCAGCTGCGAGTGGTAAGAGATCCCATATCACTATTAGCATAAAATAACAGCCAGCACCTCATGCGTACATCCTGTACATTGCTGCAAAAATCACCACAGCAAATAATGTGTAATACACTAGAGGTAAATGGTGAATAATAATTGCTTAAGCAGATTAAAAAGGATGTAATGTTACTGAGGTGAACAGTGCATGGTTAATGTGAGAAATGCCCCTAATATCCTGTTCACACCCAAAGGATGAAAATATATACACAACATTTTCATTGAAGAATTTACTCACCTTCCTTTACAAAACAGAAAACTGATTAGGAGAAATCAGTCTGAAGAGAATTCTACACCAACAAAAAAGGACCATGCAATAATATGTTTTACAGACATGCACTGTTTCAAGTACCTTGAAATAGTGCATAAACACAATGGCACATAAACATGGTAATCATTCAGTACTATGGTATTACCATTTGATACCATCACTGGACCACATTTCACTGAAATCTGCCAGTAGATGGAGCTCTTCCAAGTGAACGTTTCCAAAGCAGATCTGACAATGTGCTGCATTTTTCAGTGGCAGTTGAATGAACAGACTTTTGTCACATTGCTTCTGTCAAGTCGTTGAGAGTGTTGAAGACTTTTCTATTTTTATATGTCAAAACAACAACAAAAAAGTCTTTCCCGTGAAATATATTCTAAAAATAATTTAGAGAGAATATTTAAACATGAAAGCTGGCTACTAGCACTGGAACCAGCTACATTTTGATATAGTGTTTGGAAGCCTGTGATAAATTTTGCCACTTGGCAAATATCATATAGGACAAGAGTGTGAGTAGAGATAGTTGGCACAACATAACATCCCCATGGGAATGTTTAGCACAACAGCTCAACATAACTTTAGTTTTTAATTAACAAACTAAAAAATACTATTTTGTGACATTGAATGTGTTTGTTTTTACCCAAGAACTTGAGCATTTGCAACTAGCTGGATGCGTTAATGTTTGTTCCACCTTAATGTTGTTTGTTTATTTAGCCAGTTATTTTAAGTAAAGTTTTAAGTTATGTTTGTTCCACCTTAATGTTGTTTGTTTATTTAGCCAGTTATTTTAAGTAAAGTTTTAAGTTATGTTTGTTCCACCTTAATGTTGTTTGTTTATGTAGTCAGTAATTTTAAGTAAGGTTTTAAGTTATGTTTGTTCCACCTTAATGTTGTTTATTTATTTAGTCAGTTATTTTAAGTAAGGTTTTAAGTTATGTTTGTTCCACCTTAATGTTGTTTGTTTATTTAGCCAGTTATTTTAAGTAAAGTTTTAAGTTATGTTTGTTCCACCTTAATGTTGTTTGTTTATGTAGTCAGTTATTTTAAGTAAGGTTTTAAGTTATGTTTGTTCCACCTTAATGTTGTTTGTTTATGTAGTCAGTTATTTTAAGTAAAGTTTTAAGTTATGTTTGTTCCACCTTAATGTTGTTTATTTATTTAGTCAGTTATTTTAAGTAAGGTTTTAAGTTATGTTTGTTCCACCTTAATGTTGTTTGTTTATGTAGTCAGTTATTTTAAGTAAGGTTTTAAGTTATGTTTGTTCCACCTTAATGTTGTTTATTTATTTAGCCAGTTATTTTAAGTAAAGTTTTAAGTTATGATTGTTCCACCTTAATGTTGTTTATTTATTTAGCCAGTTATTTTAAGTAAAGTTTTAAAGTTTACAATATTAACAAAAGGTTTAAAAAACAGGTTGCCAGATCAATGATCAGGTAAATCCTTTGGTGTGGTATTTAAAAAATATTAACATTTTATGAAATTATATGTTCATAATTAACATTTTACATGTTTTCAAAATAAGTATTTTATGCTCACTAAGGCTGCATTTATTCTATTAAAATATAGGCTATTTTAAAATATTTTGATTATGTGACCCTGAAGACTGGAGTAATAATGCTTTACCATCATAGGAATATCACAATTGAAAATATATTCAAATAATGCATTGAAATTATCAAAATAATTCACAATATTACAGTTTTTACTGTAATTTTGATCAAATAAATGCAGCCTTGGTGAGCATAAGTATGGAAGGCCGTTTCTGCCACAGAATAAAAAATAAAACAATGTAATTGTGACTTATTTTCTCGCAATTGCTAGTACTGAAACCAGTATTACTTGCTCATCCTTATGGAAGCTTATTTCCGCCATGGAATAAAAAATAAATAAATTGAAAAAAAATATATTGAAATTATAAACATACGGATTTGAATTTAAACTAAAGCCTTATTGTTCAAAAGAGCCTATAAAAATGATTTCAAATAGTGTTCAAGATGGAAAAATGGCCGTTCCAGGCTTTTGGGGTGTCCACGTGAGATGAATCCTGATCTCTTTGTGATCCAGTTCTGGTTTTCCCAGGTTCCGATCTGAATTCCTGCTGTTCTCTTTCTCTCTCTCTCTCTGATCTCAGTGAAAAATATCTCCAACCGTCCTGACTGTCTCTCTCTCTCTTCACCTTTCCACATTATGTCTGCACTGACGCCTCTCATTTCGCTCCTGTCCAGCTCGGCGTTGGTTTAATCTGGGAAATATGGATTGACTTTGATTTTACGCAGTCGCCTGTTGAAGTTTTAAAGCGCATTTCTCGGGCTGATCGTGGCTCTGATCAGAGAGCTTCATGTTTCCTTCGGCAACTTTCGGAAGTAACTCGTTCCGGATGTGTTCACACTGTTGAACTGATCCGTGCGCGCGATCAGAAGGATTTTAAATACGGATTGAGTTCGAGGCTTTTCACATTTCTTTTATTTGTGTTTAAAGTGATGGCGGAGCGGGGAGCCTGGCTGCTCCTCTCTCTTTTCTGCCTCACAATCACAGTTTCACATGCTGAAAAAGGTAAGACAGAGATTCAAGAGCATTAAAACTTTCTGTAGTGCGACCCGCCGTCTGTTAGTGTGAAAGTGACAAACGCGTGCACATTTATGTGAGTGCAGGAATGAGTATGTGTTACTAACATTTAATAACTTTTTGACAACTATCACAAAATCGAGGATTTTATCCAGTTCAT
This sequence comes from Spinibarbus caldwelli, assembly GCA_039654775.1. NCBI lineage: Eukaryota > Metazoa > Chordata > Actinopteri > Cypriniformes > Cyprinidae > Spinibarbus > Spinibarbus caldwelli. The sequence continues at coordinate 37,520,866 of CM077221.1, forward strand.
CGGGACACGCTCTGTTCAGACAGCCTCGTAAATCAAAACATAGGTGTGATATTGCTTTTTAGTCTTTATGTTTGCACTGAAAAGGCTCTTTAACTGCAAAGGTGTGATCTGCATTAACACCTTCACATTTTCACCTGAATAGAAAACCTCATTCCTTTATTAAATAATGAGTCGCCAAACCAGCCTCATGGAAAATAAGTAAATTAAATCTCGTTAATTATAGGCTAATAACCTCATGTCTGTGGAAATCAGAGCTTAAAGACTGCTTTTCACGCACTGTTGGAGTGTCATATAGCGCTTAGACACTGTCTCTGTAAGAAACCATAGATCTTTTGCATCAAATCTTGAAAAAAAGTGGTTACTCCATGATGTTTTTGTACAGAGGGCATAAGTCAAATAGGGTGTTGTTTTCACTGAAAGAAAAAAGAGAAATATGTGTTTTAGGAAGAACATCTAGCTTATGTATTTTGGTGTCTGTACAATTCTGGGTTTAAGAGTGAAAGTGAATTACTTTCCTCTTCTTGAAACCAAAAAGAATATACCTGGGACAAAAAAAGCATTGCTTACATATATAATATTTACACTGAAAAGACAGCACAGAAGCTGCATATATACCCCAAAAGGTGCATTTATACAGAATGCATTTACACTGATTATAATTTCTAAAATAGTCCTTTTAAAATAATTTTGCGAACATTATGAGTAATTAAATATAAACTCTGACATGACAATAGCAAAGTTAAAGATTGCATTTCTTTTACAATCTACTAAATATCTACAAAATACTACAATTCATTGACTGAGCTGGGTCAGAGCTACCTTATTTTCTTTTAGTACTGTTTTATGTGCCATTGCAATGCAATCTAGCACAGAATATGGATCCAGCATAGAGAAGCCTTAACTCAGCTGTGTAAATATGCCTTTAGAGAAGGTGGTTGTGATTTTTGCTTCAAAGCAAAGAAATTGAATCTATCAATCTTTTGTTAGTTCATTCATAACATTTGTTCAAATTGAATATGTAAAGGCTCACATTTAATTTGCGTGATGCGTCATTTAACTCTTTCATTAGTATTGGCAACATGTTTTCACTAGTTTGGATCCGTGAGCTTGTTTATTAGGATCACGTACGGTGAGAGCAGACCGTAGTGGAGTTTGCGGCTGGGCTGTCTTGCGTGCGGAGGCTGATGAAAGCTGCTCTGCTGCATGAAAAGCAATGTGCTGTGGTAAAAAATCACAGGCTTTGCTGGAGATCAGTACAAAGGAGAGGAATGGGGGGCTGGGTGGAATGGGCAGACTCTGTCTGGAAAGTAATAAAACCAGGAGATTAAGGGGGGAACAGGGAGTTCCTTTGGGAGTTTTGATTGATTCCAGAGAATTGGACCTACATGCGAAGAGCGAGTTTCAAGTTACTAATTGTGGGGTCCCCTTCTGAAAATATGTGTTTATCTGAAACATGTTTTTTGAGGTCCTGAAGCACACATATGTGAATCAAAAGCAGTTTTTAAAGTTCAGGTGATCTACATCTCGCCGATAATGCCATTCCAACTTTTCATTGTGCTGGAAAGGAAATGGGCATGTCTTCATGTGAGTCTTTTTTGTGTGTTTTTTTTTTTTTAAGTTGTCATTGCATCCTATTTACATCCCATCTTATCTGCATAATCCTGCTGGGAGAGAATTGTGTGCTGATGGCTTCTCTGCAGACAATGTAAACATCATGCTAAACTGTATAAACACCCTCACAACCTTGTCTGCAACCACTCAGCGCTGTAAGAGATCTGCTTCCTTCGCAGAGGCCTTCATTGCACAGACCTAAGCAGGACCTCAACAAAAGGACAGTGTTATTCTAACAGAAGAGTTTTTCTCTATATACCTGGTTATTATTTAAAAACTTTTGGTATTATAAATAAAACAATTCAGTATTTTTTGAGTGGATCATTAGAAAGCTTTACAATGCTGTATTCCACCCATTTCATAACAACAAATCATTATGAAGTTAGTGTTGTAATAAGCTTGTTATTAGTGTATTATGACCTAGTAATGCACCAACATTTCAGCAACTGTAAATATTCAGCCTAGAAAGAAAAAAGTGGAGGGCCGAATCCATTAACTGAAGCCATAATATGTGTCAGTGTCTATTTCATGCACACAGTTTGGATAAGTTACAACAGGTAATCATGTCCACTGTGTGGGCAAACCTTTTCCTATTCTGTGTACCACAATGTTTTTTGCTCTTTAAACTTCCTTATTTATTCAGTACCATGGCATCTTTCTAATGGCATCACTGGACCATGGTACCAGAAAAGTGATTTTTAGTAAAAGCTGTGTTGTATTTAGCTTTTTTCAGAATGTGGAGAGATATATTTTTTTCATAGATAAATGGATGCCTTTTCTGGTAATATCCAGTCAGAGCAATAACCTGTTTGGCCCTATAGCTGTGCGTTGTTGTGCATTATAATCATTATCCAAAGTCATCATTACTGTTGCAGCTGCATGTCTTCAGATGTCAGGGAACAAAGAGGATCAATATCACAGTAACAAATTAAGTATTGTCAGCAATTGAATCTCGCTGGAAATAGGTCGTCACAATAAGCTCCAGCTGAGAGATCTAGCCTTCAATGTTCTTTATTCATTTAGATGGACAGTGGGCCCTTGGCTAATTGCCTAATGTGCAAATGAAGGCTTGATAGTAGCATGTAAGTGGATTATGATTGATGGAGTTATTTGTTTATTGCACTAGCGGCAAAAGTGCTGGTTAATAATTTGACCTGATATTTGTCAACATATAATTTGCGGTTCTTTGTGAGGAAATCAAACTCTTTCATTGTCCTTGTACTAAGTGATATGGCAGTGTGTTAGAATGTTTGGGACAGCATACTACTTACTATTTTATACTACATGTTATACAAAATTGATTTGCAAGGAATTGAATCTATGACCTACTACATTCACCAAAATGAGAAGGATACAACCAGAGCACACTTAATAGGATACTGTATCCCAGAATGCAATGCACTCGACTTGCCTGCCCTTTCCCGCTATCTACACGGATGGGCAATATCATCTCTTTCTTGATTTGCCATTAGATCTGACAGCGAAAATGACTCAGATTTGGAGTGTAAATTGGCATATTTTGTTTCGATGACAGAATGTAAGTTGTGGTTTTAAACTTGCCACGTAGTGAGATCATATGGCAACAATTTAGCATACTACAATTTGAAATGTTCAATGTTGCATGCTGTTTCAATTATTATTAAAACAAATAGTACAGAATATACTGCACAGTGTATAGTAAGTGGTACGTAGGCTCAAGTATTCCATTCCAAGCTTGCCTTTACTAGATTGGCTGTGTCAGGAAGCCTTAACATCAACACAGATTGCTCACCGGCATTTCTTTTTTGGTGGTCTCTAAATTGAGGTATGAATGGTTAGAGCTACTTGTAAAAATCTGAGTCCAGTTATTGAAATGGTAAGCTTCCGCTGTATGAGATTATTGGAAAGATTTCTGGCGATCCAAGCCAACCCTGCTCAATTCTGTGCCATTACCATCAGTAGTGTGTCATTATGTTACTGAGTGCACTATTTTAGTGTAGCATTTGAGAAAATGACCAGTCTACACAAATACACACGAGGTAGTGTATGGCTTTTTGTTGTTGTTGAAGGAATTCTGATGAAATGGTCATGCCTACGGAATGTTTGGTGGTCAACACCCTCATTTGGGATCTGAGTGGTTGCAGTTCCCAGTGGGTCTCTGTTTGCGGGTGAATTCTTGCTGCCGTGTCTCTTGCCAGCCTCAGCAGCTGGAGAAGATTATGATGCATTTGTGATATAAATTCTTGTACTTGGTGAAGTGAAGAAAAATCCAACTAGAAGTTCTGATATTTGCAGTATCTTCCTCTTGGTGTGATTGTGTTCACTCTCACAAATCCAGAATTAGGCTAATATTAAACTGTATTTGAATAGCTCCAATTATGAGTAGCTATACAGTGACATTTTTTTAGTTAAGACAAGCAACACTATTACTATTGCTCATATGTAGGGTTGAAGATTTGAACAAACTTCTTAGAATGTAACTCGTCCTGCATCAGTTGTTTTTCAGATGCAAATCATAATCCAGTCTCGGTATTGGATATATATTGGCTTACATTAAATATTTATTTGTAGATGCTCATTTCCCTTATTTTTACAGTAATACTCTGCATTTGTCAGAATTTTACATCACTTAACTTGAAGGAGGACCCAAGTCGTATGTAGGGCCAAGAATCTTAGTTTGTTATGCAATGAAGATGTACTAAAAACTGAAAAGTTTTGGCTTTGTGTTTTTGAAAAGTTGCACATACAGATGATAATGTTGCGAAAACGATCCCCGTTCACACAGATCTGTCAAAATTCCTAAAAAGCATGCCAGGCCAGTAGTTGGCGATGTCACTTTGTACAGAAACACTACATGCCTGCACACAACACGCAATACTCATGCACGTGATGTTTCCATTTTCACAAATTAGCATTTTTGTAGTTTACAAGACAGTAATGTATTGTTTTTTTCATTTTTTTATTTATTTTTTTTTAACTTGCCCTTTGAAACCCAGCTTTCAAAAGCAAACACAGCTCAGTTTTCTTTAGAAAATAAAAATAGATTCTGTATTGTGTGTATGTGTGATTTCTCTGCAACTTCCGGATTTCTGTTCTGCATATTTCACATTCAGTACCATACCGCTGATCCCAAACGCTGAACTAGAACAAATATGAGCTCTCAATTGCGGGAAACCATTTTTCCATGTGCAAAACTGGCCCGTTCACTGCTCAGTCCAAATAAAACCCATTTATTGATGACCCAGTTAGTTTGGAATGTTTAGATTTTGTTCTTCTTTCCGACAATGCATGGGCAGCTTGGCTGCTCACATGCACTACCATATTAATTAGTATTGTTCTCTCTCCATCTTCCTGTGCTGCTAGTTGAGCTATCATGAAATGGGGTCTGCTTTCTTCATGGCCTGTTTTGTAGAATTTCACTTATCTGAAAAGGACCAGTCATTACAGTCTCCACACACCTGCTGAATATGCTGACAAGCGAACTTGTTCTGTACTTCCCTACATTCGGTTCCCTGTTCTCAGCAGTAAATGTTATATGTGAGTAACGACAGCATGAACTCATATCTGTGCCAAGTGTCCCGGCAGACTAAAGCTGTGAAATCATTGAAGGTGATTGAAGCACCCTGTTGTAGTTGCACATTGCTTGAACGCTGATGACGGGCACTGCGGGGGCCCTTCCCTCACGGCTCTGTAAAAAGGCCTCAGTGTGGCAGAGAGCTGTAGTCTGTAGACATATCACTGAAGATGGATTGTGAATAAGCTCAATATCAGTGCCAGTCTGCCTGAACTCAGCTTGTTGCTTTTGGCAGCTCAAGACATGCTTAAGATCTTCTCGACATGCCATCCTGAGGTTGGCTTTTGGTTTATCGCAAAGGTCCGGAAAGGGCTTGTCATACCTGCCTGCTTGAAAAGCAAACACTCCTTCCTTTGCTTAACCAAGGAAGTGTGGAAAATGGAACGCTGAGCCTCGAAATTTAAACAGTGCAGTATTTGCTCTTTTTTTTTAATGGAAATTAGTAACCTGTATTTTCCAGGTGTCACTAATCATTAAAGGTGTAGTTCACATAAAAATTAACATTTTAATATAATTTACTTAAAATTATGACAGTGTTATAAAATCCGTATGTCTTCTTTGGTTCCACAAGATACAAAATTGGAAAATTTGAATAATATTTTTTGGTTGATCTTTATTTCATATTACAATGAATGTGAACTGGAACTTTCAAGCTTTGATAAAGAACACAAGATCTTCAGTGAATGTTGACTAAATTTCGGGTTGTTTCTCACTCTAAGCTATTATTTGACTTCAGAAGACTTGGAATATGGAGGAAGAGTTGTATGGACCACTTTTATAACACTGTTTCTTTTGTGCTCATTTTAAAGCTTGAAAGCTTCTGTCCTCAGTCATTGTAAATAAATAGAGAAGAGCAAATAAAACAAGCTTCACATTTTCTTCTGTCTTGTTCCATAGAAAAAATATCATGCATTCATGAACGACATGAGCGTGAATAAATTGTGGAATATTCTCGGAAGTTTTATTTGACAAATAAAGGCAAGATGTGTCAAGGTTTTCGCTTAAAGAAATGATTTCTTAAGATGTCTTTCTGAATATATCTGTTATTATGCATATTATTTATGTATTTCATAATTGAAATGTTTACAGAATCTCAGTTTATGTTAGCATAGGTTACATCACATGCTGTGAATACTGTATCTTGACTGAAATGAGTCTTTGAAAGGTCTGAAGTGGATAGAGTTGCTTTTGTAATTGTAAGATATGCTCTTTATTCTCTTCATAAGTCCTCGAGAAGGCCAGGAAGAGCTGTGCTTTACATACCTTTTATGCTGTTTCACATTACACCCAAATTAATGTCGATTTTTACATTTTCTAGGCATTGTTATGGTGTAAGACAGTTTGGGTGGTTTCTTGTAGATAGTCTTGCAGCTGCAGTGCTTGCAAGATGAGATATGAAGAATCTCCTCCCGATGGTTAGGAGCAGCGGGAATGATGGAAACCAGCTGCTCTGGGTCCCTGACCTCAAGAATTGACCTCTGACCCTATGATGGATAAATGCAACTAGAGAAAAAACAGCCAGGGGAAGAAGATAAAGCCAGAAAAGCACCTGCAGAGTAGGCCTGACATTCCAGCACTGGACCCTTGGACACGTGTCACATGATCCCACCGAGTGTGTTCGTATGGGAGGGGGCATCATTAAAGGGAGGCCAGCTGTTATTGTAGATGCCTAATGAGCTGTTTTATGGGAAAAACTTGATGAAAATGCATATTTGACCGACTACCTGTGGAATCAGAGTACGTCTACGTGGAATCTGTGCCTACAGAAGTCCACAGAAAGCTCCACAGTTTAGAGAATGGTCATTTCACAAAAGTTTCATCTGATATATAAATGTTTTGTTTCTTTGAATAGCAAAATTATTCCGTCAAATTATTTCCCTGAAATAATGTGATTTTTTTTACCCCTTTATCCAACATGTCTTTAGTGATTCAAAAGTAATTTTCTTTTGAAAAGTTCTAAACACACTAAGTGCACTAGTAACTTTCAGTTACTATTAAAAGTTTAGTACTCTGAGCAGTTTAACACATTTTACCATTTAAATTCATTCAGCAGAATTCTTTATGCAGATTGCATGTGGGCCTTGAAATAAGTAATCGCTGCTACAGACCTATGCAAATGAGCCCCTTTTCACTTAGGTACACGCAAATGAAGCAAATTAGCTGGGAGACGATCGACATTTAATATTTGACTAGATTAAAGAAGGCTTTTTTTCCGAAAGCAGAGGGAAAACCTTCCTGGGATTCTTTTTATCAAAGGTACACAAATAATCTTTTTCTTGTTTCTGTTGTCCCTCACCTTATAATAAGGTTTGATAATGGTAATTGGACAATTTTGGAAGTGATAGCATTCGCCCATGATTTTCGGCAGTGGTATCAGGCCCATTATGTTCATCAAAAAGCAATTACAGGAAGCCACTGTTGCGGGATCTTTTTTTTTTTTTTTTTTACGTATGGTAATTATACAAAATACTACTTTTGTCTTCCATTTCTCACCTCTAGACACTTACACAATCACCCTCACTTCATCTGAATTAAGCAGAATCATGTGCATAATAACTTGATGATTGGATAATTAGCAGTTGCAGTAGATGGTATCACAGTCATTACCCTTTACATATCTTTTTGGGGCAAAATAGACACTCTGTTTTTTTTTTGTTTTTTTTTCCTATAGCTAGTAAGATTATTTCACCGAGGAATTCCTAAAAGAAGATAAACCTCTTGACTGGGCAGTGGACCGGGCTGACCCACCCATACCAGCCAACTTCATAGTTTTTCTGCTGCTGTCTGCATTCCCAGCATGGCTGGGCCAGTAATTCACAGTCAGGGTGGTGTCGCACATTGCTTGCCGAAAAGACGGGGGTCAGGGGTTCAATTGCTCCCCCTGGGTAAAGCCTTAGATACATAGTGACTGTACAGCTGCCCCACGCTGACTACAGTGGTAATTAATTTCTAATGAGGGTTGGACCACTCGCTTTGGCCAGCCTGCATTGAGCCCACGGGCTCCAGACATAATCTTCTATGCCCCATTTATTTAAAGAGTGTGTAATATTCTCCAGTAGGTCAAAAGTTCCATTCTGCTTTATGATGTCGACTCTCCTCGTGTAATTTCTCCTAGTAGCTTTTCAACACTTTTATTTTGATTAGATTGCAATATGGTGATATGAAAAAGATTTGTCTTTTCAGTCTTATGTGAGATTAAATGAAGTTTTTTGCACTCCTGGTTCTAGTTCAATAAACCCATCCAAGTTCGATTCATTTTTTATATAGTTACTCTCTTTCTTTCTCGTTCATTGCTCTTAGTGGAAGCGCGCCTTCAGCGCATTCAATCGCTTTTAATTAAAGTAGGTGACTTGTGTATTGTGGTTTTGGGTCAGTGCTGAAGCGGCTTGTATTGATAAAATTTCCTGAGAGGAAACTGTACTGTGAAATACAGGAAGCCATTAGGAAGTCTGGGCCTCACATCTTTCTGCAGCCAGCAAACAGTGTCCAGCCCCTTGTGTAAGCTCTATGGATGAGCTTTAGTGCTCATGAAGATAATTTTGTTGTGAAATGAACAACTAAACCCACAGAAAAAAACACAACATTCTGAGTTTTAAGCAGTCAACATTACAAATAATTGAAGTGTTCTCTCTGGGAAAACAGTTGATGTTCTGTTTTTGAGTTTTGGTTATATAATGTTTTCATTAGTAATATATGAATGTTTATCTGAATAAACCATATTAATATGTAGTTGCTAAGGTGCTCTAAATTGTTGTTCTTATGTTATTGTGCAGTTGCTGTACTGGATGGTTGCTGGTAGTGATGCGACAACCAAAAATATTTGGCCGAAACAGCAAAAGTAAAAAAAAAATGGTTTTGTTCGAAATAGTTTTGGAGGGCCTAAAACATTGATCGAAATTTGCTGAAGAGCTGTACTACGATTGGTTCGTAGATATGTAGGTTTCTTGGTTTTCGCTCAAATTAATGTTTTGAATTCAATAAAAAATTAATTTCAGTGCATCACTAAATGCTAGGTCGCAAGTTCTCTTTGAAGATGTTTTCTCCTGTTTTATTGCCTGACAAGCATAAATTGTAAGTTCAGCTGCTTAGAAAAGAAACAACACCACTCTAAGTTTCAAGATTTTAGTTATCTTTCATGTGTGTAGCCAAATTGGTGCGACTAATTGCGTGGTGTGCAATTAATACTATTTTTGCAAACACTTACAATCCCATCATATTTTGGTTTTCAGTATTTAGTGGTTACTCTCTGAAATTCGTTGATATCACCTCACGAGCCTTTCACAGCAATCGTGTCTCTTTTTTTGACTGATGTTCAGTTTAGCCTTTAGTAGAACCAAGAGTCTGCATAATTTAAGTGTACTGGGAGTGATGATCTTCAGAATGAGATTTACGTAATATAAACCTTTTTCATTTCTAATGCTTTGTTGTGCTCAAATTGATTTTGGGTCCTTGATGAGCTCTAGAACTCATTCAGGTTGTTGTTATTGAACCCTTGTAACTGTATTACTCAAGGTAAACCTTTCCTAATATAATTTCAAGCTTTGCCATCCATTTTCATCCAGCGAGTTCTTTCCGCTAATGAACAACTAAATGTGAACGTCAAAGTTGTGTGTTTCTGGTGAATGGCAAATACAAAAAAAGAATGTTGTCTACTTGCACTTTGGATTTCTTTACCAGAAATGTTATACGGAGCATTGATCACCCATTAAATCGCATATCGCCAAACATCACTCCAGAACCTCAGTGGAAAATTGACTAGTAGTTAAGTGGTTATGGAGCTGTGCTGTATTGGGCCCCTGAGAACCTCCACGATGCCTCGCTACGTCTATCCCGCTGTGTGCTGCTCCTATTTGAATTTCAATCAGCGCTTGATGTGTTGTTATGTGAAGGCATGGGGGATGGAGGTGAGGTGGAATATGTGGCGTGACCAACGGAGACTCATTTGAGGCTCATTTGTGTCCGCTCGCGTCCCAGGGGGCACATGCCGTAAACTGCTAGCCGCTGGGCTTGCAAACACTCTATTTTTACTGACGTCTCCGGCTAGCTCGTGCTGATCTCTGACTGGAGGTGGTACAATCAATATTAACCCCCTCCCTACCGCCTTCTCCTTCTCTGTTGTGTGTCACTTCATCATGTGCTGTCACATCTACCACACCTTAGTTTGCTATATTGAATTAAATGTGCTGTGGTAGCAGCATTACTCCTTTAGCCCATGTCATTCACTCCACGGGGTTCAAGAGCATAATTGTCTCCTGGACTCCATTAACCAGCCATATGTTTTATGGGTATTTACCATAATGTGTGATTGAATTATTCCGCTCGTGACACCGCGTGTTTGTTACAAATGCATCGCATACTGGGAAATGCTAATTCTGCAGTTTCTCTACCTTTCCATATGGCGCCGAATCTCTTTGGTCTCTGCGGTGATACCATCTGAGCAGTTTTCGAAATGAGATTGTAGCCGACAATGTGAAAAAAGACATTTAAGGAGAACGAAAAGGACAAAGTTTGCAAGATGAACAACAAATAATTCATGTTTTTCAGGTAGTAGCTCAACCGAAAGCCACATTTGATCCATTTCCCCTTGCAGCCGACTTCCATTAATAATGGATGCTAGTTTCTCCCCCATCGGAGTCCTGCAGGGCACAAATTCCCCCTCCCAGCCCCCCACATTGCTCTACTGTGGTTCCCATCATTGACTATCCCGGTAAGGTTCAGGGCTGAGCTTATACATCATATTGCGCTCTGACTTACTCCTATTGTTGGTTTAGCCAAGTGCATCAGGAGGTGTCTGCTTTGTTGTGTTACAAAGCCAACTGCCAAGAGATGACGTTTTAATAGAAATGCTGCTCTCTTTTGTTGAGGTCACATTGGACAATGCTTTAGATACCTTCATGCTGTGCGAAAGGAACCATGTGGGGTTTTTTATCCTTCTCTTTTAGCAGTGGCACAATGCGGAGGGATCGGGGGCTGCATGAGCGCTGGAGATTTATGGCTAGTTTAGAGCTGAAGAGGAAAGCTGTGAGACATGCCAAGTGTATGATGTAAGAAACTGGCCAGGCCTACTCCCACTGCCACAGCGAATGAAGAAAGTGATGAATCAGTGAGGAAAATTAAAGCATGCCTCATGGTGATCTGATTCAGAACTCTGAATCCTGGGGGAAAAACTAGGTCATACCAGTTTAAGAGGGTCAGGCTGATATGTGGAATATGATCGCTGGTCTGTAACCAGTTCTAACCAGCTTAAAGGAATATTCTGGGTTACAAGTTAAGTTTATACAACAGCATTTGTGGCATAATGCTGATAACCACAAAAGTATATTTCAATTTGTCCCGATTTGTTTGAAAAAGTGAAAATTGAGGTTACCGTGAAGTACTTACAATGGAAGTAAAAGCATAAATGTGAAGCTTATTATAAAAAGGTAACACTTAAAGTCCAATTAACATTAACAATGAGCAATATATCAGTTACAGTATTTATCGATCAGTATTTGTTGTTAACGTTAGTTAATGAAATTGTGACTGCTCTTTGTTAGTTCATGTTAGTTGAGGTCCATTAAATAATATTAACAGGTACAACTTTTGATTTTAATAATTTATTAGTAAATGTTGAAAATAATGTTAACCGAGATTAATAAATGTTTTGAAACTATTTTCATTGTTATTTCATGTTAACAGATACAGTTAACTAATTTTTTAACATAAAGTTTTACATTAATTTATCTATTAAAGCTGTGCAAATAACACCAATCTTAGGTTGTTTAAATAATTTTTTACAGCCTTTTAGGCTTTATGATGTGGTTTCATGGCAATGAAATTGTACATTTAGTAAGTGATTTTTTCACTAAAATAATGTTAACGCATATTATTAGTGCCTATTCAGTTGAAATTGTATTTCATCATTTATAGATTGGCTTCATCCATCATGGAATTGAAACATTGAACTAAATTGAGCTGAAAAATTACACTGTTATCTTCTGTAGAGCTGCTTTGCCGTTGAATTTGTTTCATAATTGATTAATTTTATAACATAAATAAGACTGTTGTTTTCCAGTTTATTAATGTGAAGCTGCTTCGAAACACTATGCATTAAAGTGATATGTAAGTAAATGACAGTGCCTCAGGGTTTTGAAAAACAGTATGCCACAAATGCTTCTGAAGATCATCTGCCTAGTTGAAACTAGGACTTTCAGATGGTAGTTCCGCTACCAGCATCTACACCAGCTTGATTTCAGCTAGATTGTTCACTAGTGAAGAACTACCTTCTCAATTTAATAACACATCCATCTCATTTTATCACATACCAGCATTACCCATAATCCTCAGAAGCTCTGCTGCCACTGAAATGGGAGCCATGAGATGTGTTTGAGGATATGCTGAGAGGTTTACTGATCCGTTGAGGAGCTAGTCAGTAATATCACGCTGTACAGAGTTGTCTGGATTGATCTGGCATAGTTGAGTGGGCTTCTGGAGAACATATTTCCACTTTTTCCCATTTCAGGCAGTAGCAGAACCTGAATCATTATGTTAGGCCAGCGTTCAGATGTCCATCACACCAACACCATTGACTGTAATTGTTAGAGAAAGAGCTCTTGTGTCTGAATGTGGTCTGAATCACATCTCTTCAGTCCCACGCTTTAAAGATCTTCGCCCAAACAGGTGTTTTTCTGCCTGAGTTACATTCTTTTAGGAGCTTATTAAAACTTGATTTAGAAGTTGTTGTTAGTGAATGCTGACAGCGCTTGTTTAGTAATGTGTGTAAACACCACCTGCTTGAACTTTGCAGATGTAAATTATGAAAATGATCTGAAGGCTCTGTCTACAGAGCAGTTTATTCATTTGATAATTCAGCCACTCATTGTTTGCCTCTAATTTAACTTCTAGTTTTTCAATATTGGCTGCAGTGAAGCACTTATTTGAGCTTTGCGAATCTCATTTTCTTTAATTTGAAATACAATTTAAATCTCTCCATTACTTTTCAGTCGTCAGAAAGCTCGAAATTATTTCCAGGGCTTCCATGGTGTTTGTCGTCCTAAAGGCGATTTTTGCTGTCCATCAGTCTTTCTGTCATCTCATTGATTCCTGTAAGTCATGAATATGTAGAAGAGGCTGCTGAAAAGGAGATGGGAGGAGTTATTGATGTTTGACATTGAGAAAGTGCTAAAATAGCACTGGAATCATTTTCTCTCGACACCGAGATTATGAACACTCTGGAGATTTTACCTCCATTTTGTTCGCTTGCTTTGTTCATTATTACTGTTGGGAATGTGGAAGGTCTTTCTGTCCTTTTGACATTGTATGGTTTTAGGGCTGTCATTGTCGCATTTAACCTCAGTATTATTTTAGTATTATTTATATGCTCTTATAGAATTTATTAATGTTTTGAGTTAGCTCTTATTTTTAGATTTTCAGTTTTTATTTTAATTTTAATTTTAATTAGTTTTTGTAATTTTATGTGCTTTTGTCATTTCATTTTTGTCATTTGTGATTTCCATTTAGCTTTATTTCAGTTAGTTAGGTGTTGCTTATTAAACCATATGAAAATTAACCATGGTTTTATTATAGTAGAAGTGTACTAACCAGGTTGTTTTTTAGTTTTTTTTTTGGCAAATTGATTACCATTTGTATAAATGCATTTATACACCCAGTGACATGAAGTCAAAAAAGTCAAAAACATAATTATGTTCTGAAGTCAAAAATAATTGTAAGATTGGCATATTTTAATATTCTCTCTAAATAAATAAATAAATAGATTTAGGAAAAAATTGAAGCAATTTTGGTGAAACATTATAAATATTTGATAAACTTTTGTCTGCTGAATTAAAGGCATGTGGTGCAACCAAAATACAGAAACATTAAAAAAAGAGAAAATTATATCAAAGCGAGGACCTATAAAGACCATCATGAATGTGTCTCAAGATCAGTAATATCTGATAATTGGACATTTTACTGACATTTATCTCTCTAGCTCAAAATGTTTGGGATCAATATGGGATAGGATTTCTATCTAATCAAAGTTTGTGTTTTAGTACCTAACCTTAAGTAATAACTATAGTACAATAGTAAACACACTTAAAGCTGATCCGAAAGCAGAGAGTTATGAATAGACAAGCAGAGCTCATGGTATATGGAGAGCAGGCCGGCAGCAACAAAACTAAGAACTATCATTTTTTCTTAATTATGATTGCACTTACCGTTAACACTGGTAAACCTCAAAATCTACTAAAGAAATAACACCAATCACATTTAGAGGAGTATGTGTGTGGAGCACCATTCATAGCAGTGTTATTTGCCCGTTGCCATGAAATATGCTAATTGCTTCTGTACAACTGCTGTAAAAGCAAATATTTCAGCTGCACCACAGACGTGAATGTTTTTCATAAGCAGCTGGCATAAGCAGGGTTATATGTTATTATGAGAGATGTGCATGAATAGTGCATGAATAATGATTGTATACTGCACATCAGATGTCTAAATCTGTGTCTGCTGGAAAAAATGATCTTGTTATGAGATGGTGTCATAAAAGACAAGGCAGACATTATTATATTAGTTCTCAGATATGAGCGTTTCTTCACCCAGGGGTAAAAATGCGTTTTGAGGCTTTTGTTTTGATGCTATGTGCGTGAAGCATCACGCCTGGAACAAAAATCTGATTCTGATCACAAATGACTCGAGAAAGAAATGGAAAAGTGACATCTTTCAGCCACTGCTATGTTCTGAATAAATTTCTGCCTAAATTTAGTTGTACTAAGACCCATTTTGTCTGGTTACTGCCTAGTGATCAAGAAAACAGCCAAAATGTTCCACTTGTTTAAAGAGGGAACTCAGTCATGTAAACTCACATTCACACAGCACATAAATGTTCAAAGGGAATCAAATGAGCCTTATTTTGAGATGATTTCTATTTCTTATTGTGTGTTGGTGTTGGTCAGAGGCTTGGCAGAATTTTTACTTTTCCAGCAGACTTTTAGCAAGCATGGATGGTTTTTTAAAGGGATTGCAAGGGTAAATTATAATCTTTGCACTCTTTAATTAAACGTACCCTGTGTGGTCTTGGATATTTTTACATGTTGAGTTTGAACGTTCTCAATCTGTTTCATTTAGACTGACACCTCCCACACTGAGGGTTTGGAAACATGGTGATAATGTGGATGTTATGCTCAGCTATGGAAAAAAAAAAAAAAAAAAGATCATGGAAAGAAACCACAAGATTTCAAACTGTGGCGAGCGCACAATCCAAGAATTCATTTCAAATGATGACTATATGGAACTTGATACAGGGTGTCTATTGGTCCTTACATGTGTTAAAATGTAATTTTTTTTGTTTGTTTTTTTTTTTTTTTTTTAAATAATGTGCAATATAAGTAATGTAATTTATATAGCATACACTTAATGGTCAAAAGTTTGGAATAATTAAGTTTTTTTTTTTTTTTTTTTTTTTGGAAGGAGTCTCTTGTGCTTTCCAAAGCTGCATTTATTTGATAAAGTAACTGTAATATTGTGAAATATTATTACAGTTTAAAAGAACTGTTGTCTTTTGTAATATATTTTAAAATATAATTTATTCCTGTAATGGCAAAGCTGCATTTTCAGCAGCTATTTATTAAGTCAGTGTCACATGATCCTTCAGAAATCATTTTAATATGTTGATTAGGTGCTCAAGAAACATTTCTTATTATCAGTGTTGAAAACAGTTTGTGCTGCTTAATATTTGTGAGGAATATATGATTCTTTGAATAGACTGTTCAAAAGAACAGCATTTTGTGAAATAGAAATCTCTTTTGTCTAAATGCTTTTACTATTACTTTTAAAAAACTTACTTAATCCAAACTTTTGAGTGTATCACGGTTTGCAAATTAAGCAGCAAAAACTGTTTTAACATTGAATATGTAAGAATTTTTTCCTGAGCTCAGGATTTCTGAAGGATCATGTGACACTGAAGACTGAAGTAATTGCTGTTGAAAATTCAGCTTTGCATCACAGGAATAAATTCCATTTTTAAATATATTCAAATAGAAACAGTTCTTTTAAATTGTAATATTATTTCACAATATCACTGTTAAGACATACGGTAAGTCATACTAGTTTGAAACCACTAGAGAGTGGGTAAATGGTGACAAAAAAATTGATTCAGCAAAAAGTGAAGTTTTGCAGAAAGTGCAACAAATTTAGACATGAATGGTTATTTTTGCTGCAGTGTTTTTGCTGCCAGTCTGCTCTATTAGGCTGATATACCACTGATTAAATAAACTGTGAAAATAAAACAAGACGAGATGCTGTTGTGCAATGCTTTCCAAGCTAGTCATGTCCTTAGATTTTTGTTTGTTTGTTTTTTTTTTTTTTTGTTGTTGTTGTGCAGGACCAATTATTTGTCCGTGCTATGCACAGCCCATATGTTCATTTCCCCTGGACATTTATTAGCATCTTCTAATGCTGCATCCCTCAATCAGTGGCTGGTTTTCTCCCATCGGAGCAGGAAGCCTCCTCCCCCCTCACTTTAACTACCCCTGCCCATGGGACTTCATAAATATCATTTCATCCAGTGGAGCCGCTGACATGGAGCAAAGGGCCGCCATAAATTATTCATCCTTAGTCCTGGCTCCCTGTTTAGGAATTCACACCACAAGATCTTTACTATGCAGGTTTGGAGCAGTTCATGATCCAAAGACCTTTCTCTCTTACTCTGAGAGTGTGTGTGTGTAATAGTAGTTCTGTGAAGGTGTCTATGTGTGTATCTCTTCCTCAGGTCCTTTCCAATATTTTATGTACACCTTTGGTCTTTGTACAGAAAAACCCTTGATCTTTGCCGTCTTCTTTCTTCTGCCTGGCCATGCTTATTTCTTTTTACTTTGCTTGGTACTTGTCTGATTTTTTTTTTTTTTTTTGGCAATATTTTAAGGGAAAAATGTAAAATAGATTTGATTTGAAATCTCTCGCTGCCTCAAAAGCGCTGGTTTCAAAGATTTTCTTTCATTACTTATTCACAATCTCTTAAGTCTTTAAGATTCAAATATTCCCCTAGATGGATTTGTACTATTAGTCTTGAAAGGCTTTTAGAATATCTTCAACGTTAATCTCTTTTATTTGAACAACACAAACATTTTTATTGAATAAGAAAAGGTTTTCTGTGCTATTGAAGTGGCCTTATTTCTATCTGGAGGAAACTTCATATCTGTGTGATTTTTTAATTTAAATACTTTCTTATCATAGTATCAAATTTCAGAGCTATGTTAATTTTGCAGTATGTACATTGATTTTTCAGTGTACATGGAATGCACAAATGACCTATTACATTTGCTAATATGTGCAGTATATAACCAAAATGTGTAATACAGAACCTACAATGCAATGCACTCAACTTGACCTTTCATTTTGAGTGTGATGAATGTGACGACAATGTATTACACTGTAGCAGTTTCACATATTATTAAAAAAAATATAAAAATACTTGGAATTATGCTTTGTTGCACAAGTATTCCATTTCAATCATATATTCAGACCATTTCTGCAGTATTGTTTATTATCAATACCATTTTCATGTGTTAGTTGTAGGTGCCTTTTGGCCGTGAAACCGGAAGAATCAACTATGCTGAAGCTCAGTGGAATGCTGAGGGGAATCGTGGGTAGGATAATACAGAGCTTAGTGAAGCAGAGGCATATTCGAATGAGTTAGGTCTGCAGAGAGACAAAACAAGACAAAATAGCACTTCTGAACAGCAGAAACAGAAGCAAACCTATTTTTAACATAAAAGATAATTCAATCACGATTTGCATGATCCCATAAGAGATTTGTTTGAAGTTATTGTCTCTCTTTGAGAAACACAAAAAGCCTGAAAGCATTTTGAATTGGCTTATAGTTGAATGGTTGTTTCTCCCTCTCTCTGCATTGCATAATGCAAGTAAATACTATTTGAATAGTGTCTTAGCATGAATGTTTTCTCAGCAGAGACCATCGCTGACATTTCCACACAATGCTGGTACAGAGCTCCATGAGATCTGACAGCAAGGCTTTGCTCCTGAGGCACTGTCGGTTGTCTTTGTACAAATTGGTGTCAGTCTTAGCAGTTTAGTTTGGCCAGTAGACAGAGTCTCTCCGTGAAGAGCATTAGTGCTGCTGACTGCCCTGTGTGGACGGCGCTGCTGTTTTCTTCCTGGCTTTGCTGATTTACAGCAGCTTTGTTTCACAGACATACTGTCTTAATCCACTACCAGAGGAGTGCTCTGGCTTAAAGGGATAGCTCCACCAAAACGATAATTCTGTCATCATTTTCTCACCCTCATGTCACTCTAAATCCATATGACTTTTTCTCTTCTGTTGGTCACAAAGGAGATCTTATGCAGAATGCTCACACTGAAAGTCAGTGGGGACAAATGATATCAAGTGACATAAAATACAATGACATAAAAGCCCTACAAAGTGGTTCATGCTACTTATGTGCTATATTCAGTGCTATTTTAGTATCATTGAGATATTGTTATAGTTTTTATTTTTTATTTTAGTATGATTGAGATATTGTTATAGATTTTATTAATAATTTGTATTAGATTTTATATTCTGTTTTTAATTTTAATATTACACACACACGTGTGTGTGTATATATATATATAATATACACACACACACTTACCTCCAAAAGTTTGGAAACGCCCTAGAAAAGTGGGGTTTTGGACAATATTGGCATGAATCCTTTTTAATTTGTGATAATTTTGCACTGATAAGGGACAACACAAACTACGAAAACATATTTTATTACATAAACAGTTTATACATAGAAAATACTTAAATTATTCAAAATATCCACCATTAGCAGCTATTACAGCTCATTCATAAAACAGGTTCATTGGCAATCAACTTAATTGGCAATCAGTTGTTGAATCTACTAAGGTGTGCTGACCCAAAAATCTTTTAAAAACCTGGGCCAAGTTTAAACCAGTAACCAGGCATCACAGCTGGCAAAGTGGCATGTCTGACTTTGACATGTATATATTGCCATTTATTATGTAATCAAAATGAAAATTATTATTGCTGGTCTTCAGTGATAATGTCAAGTTACTTTCATATACAGTATTTGCACCAAAAAATGATAAGGATTTATGCTGATATCATCCAAAACCACACTTTGCCAGGGGTGTTTCCAAACTTTTGGAGGGCAGTGTATATATATATATATATATATATATATATATATATATATATATATATATATATATATATACAAATCATCAAGTCTGCATCACCTGTATTTATTTGATCCAAAGTACAGCAAAAACAGTACAATTTCGAAATATTTTTACTATTTAAAATAACTGCTTTCTATTTGAATATGTTTTCAAATGTAATTTATTCTTGTGATTTCAAAGCTGAATTTTAAGCATCATTACTCCAGTCACATGATCCTTCAGAAATCATTCTAATATTCTCATTTGCTGCTCAAAAAACATTTATTATTATTATTATTATTATTATTATTATTATTATTATTATTATTATGTTGAAAACAGCCGAGTAGAATTTTTTCAAGTTTCTTTGATGAATAGAAGGTTCAGAAGAACAACATTTATCTGAAATAGAAATCTTTTGTAACATTATAAATGTCTTTCTCATCACTTTTGATCAATTTAAAGCATCCTTGCTAAATAAAAGTATTAATTTCTATAATTTCTTGGTTATATATATATATATATATATACATATAATTTTTATACATTTTTATTTAAGGTTTAGTTTTAGTTATTTTACGGTATTAGGTTAACCCAAATAAAAAATGTTGCCTTGCAGACTAACTGAAATAAAATATTTTTTTTATATATTTTATTGCAAGTGCAAAATATTTATTTATATATTTAGTTAGATGTTTTATTGTTGCAGTTTTAGTTTAGTTAACTATAATAAACCTGGCTATATTTCAGGTTTTCTGAAACTATACCACAGATTTGTGTGCGAAACAGACCAAAACTTAAGTCATTATTCACAGAAAATATTCACCACAGCTTTTACATTTCATTAGCAGTTCTGCATATTCAAACTTTTTATATCTTGGTTATGAATCAAAGGACAACCAGTGGCATTTGGAATCACTGACATCAAACTTGTCACAATGAATATTGCACCAAAGCTGATTTTACCATGTATGTTAATAGTTTTTAACAAGTACTTTCTTTTTGCAAGTTTAAAGTTAAATATTTGTATATTTTTGTGACTTGCTTTTTCCTAAGGATCGATATGTATTTGATTATCTTCTTGTAATTCTTCTGAAATGGGATAGAAAGCCTGCAATATCAGACATCCTTGTACATGAATAATGGCTGTGTTTATTTCAGCTTTATTTGGCCTGAAATTGTGCCTGAGAGAGTCCATAAAGAGGGCTAAATTGATTTTAAATGATATGTATTAGACAGTTAATTAATACAGCTAATTGACTGTGTGAGGGAACCATCATGCTGTTTGGCTCGGCGCTGTACAGATGCTGCCTCAGGAACTGACGGCCCCACACGGTCATGTTTTTATTGATTGTTTCTCGCACCCTTTGCCCCATAACAGTTGTCCAAGGCCGCAATAAACAATTAGCCTGTATCCGCTCTACTTATAGCCTCAACATGCACCTTCCAGCCTGTGATTTACCCAGGGGAGGATGTTGGCGAACGAAGGCACCCCTCAATCGCAGAATGTTCCCTGTCCCACTCCGCCCTGCAGTCGTAGAGGGTGGAGAGACGGGTGTAATCAGTCAGAGCCTCCACTCCCCCCATCAGTGACTATCTCACCCATGTATGGAGAATGAAGATAAATGCTGCTGTGGATGGGGATCAGGCTGCTCTTTTATGAGCCCCTGGAACTGTGACAGAGATATCTACCCTCCAATACCTCCTCACGGGCCTGACTAATGTCGTATCTCTTTACTTATCATAATTTATTACACGGCTCTCTGGATATGATTCTGATTGGTCAGTTACAGTATTCTGGATTCAGATATTTTTTTTAATAATATCCACTTAACTGTATTCACCATATTTCAACATAGCAGTGGGTGTGACAATTTTTAATTTTAAAACAAGGCTTTTAGTCTTAAGGTTAACAGTTATTTTGGCTGTATGTTGCTTGATGTTTGATATTTTGATCACTTTGATATTCTTCTAGATATCACCAATAGCGACTAATGAATCAAAAGTCTTACATATTCACAGGAAATAGCTTAATTCTGCATTTAAAATTAAGGTGGGTAGCTGACTATTGTGTACTATAGCTTTACTAAGCAATAGAACTTGTGATTTTTGCATGGCGGACAACAAAAATTACACTGAAAGAGGGATGTTTGTCTAGGAAATTGAATGTTATAGACTTGAGAGTTAAGTCTTTTGATTTAGGTCACCCAAAACACCCTGGAAAACATGCTGGCATTGTAATGAATTTCAAACCATTCACATTTTATTCACTAAATATAAAAGTCTAGTTAATAATAACATTTTCCATTGTTTAGTGTTTACTGTTGGTGCCATTCTTATGCTAAAAAGGCTAATTCTGCTTTATTGACGTAGTGAATGAATTGTCTGTTCAGACAATGCAGTGATTCTTGGATTGAATTTTCTGCAATTAATTCAGATTTTCAGTTAATAATTTAACAATTAATTGTGAAAAACACAAATAAATTGAATTATGCTAAGTTGTGGTTTTAAGACATGTTCACACAATTGTTCAACATGAAAATTCAGTCCAATTTTCCAAAGTGAATTGTCTGTTCAGATGATTCAGTGAATGAAGTGATTCTGATTCTGTGCATGTGATTCTACACTTAGATTGAGGTCTTTCAGCAATGGTCTCCAGGTCCAATCCAGCAAACTATTACTGTCCCAGCAGGCACCAGACATCTATGTAACGTCAGGTTGACGTTGGACATGACGTTGGACAGACGTTGCATTTTGGTTGAAAATGAAAATCGGGTTGACGTCAATTTGACGTTGACTTAACGTTGGATTTTGGTTGCACAACCTAAAAACAACAAAATCTCAACGTCAGCTGACGTCAGTATTGGACATCAATTTAACATTGACATTAGACGTTGAATTTACGTTGAATTTTGGTCACCCGACATCGCAACCAAAATTTAACCAAATATCAACGTCTTATGACGTTGTGTGCCTGTTTTGTGCCTGCTGGGTGTGGTCTTTGTTATTGAGTACCACATGTTCTCTCAGCCTTTCTCTATAGCTGTTTCTTTTCAGCGGTACACAATGCACAGCCTCTTCAGGAAGTGTCTTTGTTGAAGGGATTTTGCCTGGTTGTCAGTATGAATGTAGAATAACAATGTACCTTGAACCTTTGGAGAAAGAAAGTGTGTCGTTTCTATCCAGGGTCTTTGTGCACTTTGAGAACATTTGTGTGAATGTGTGCGGTGTGAAGGGGGGTGTCAGACATGCATGAATGTGCACATGATGTCAGAGTGTTTGGACAGAGCTCGTATGCGTTCACTCAGCCTGCAACTCCTCCCCTGCCACCAGCACACCGTGTCTGGACAATGTCAAATCCACTGCGAATGTTCTTTGTTCCAGTGGCCACCAGATCTGTGTTTTGGCCCCTCTTGCGATCCTGGTAATGTCTCAATTAATACTTGTCCCGCACGGCCTTAGTGTCCTACTCTCACACTTGCAGTCACACTTCACAGTGAATAATTACAGTGTTTTACTTTTTCTGTCCTTCTTCTACAGTACACAATTTTGTGTAAATAATTCAGAATTGCAGTTCAGAATTTTGCGATTCATTGCAAAAAGTGCTATGCAAATTGAATTATGCTAAGTTGCAGTTTTAAGGCCTCTTCACACCAACACAAATATTTAGAATACAAAAAAATTCAGTCAGATTTTCATATGCAAATTGTCTGTTCAGACCAATGCAGGACAAAAAAAAAATACCAGATAAGCTCAGAAAAAATGTGTCTACTTTTATTCTTTGTGTTACAACTAACATGGTCGTTTCTGCAGGTGAGTGAGTCATAGTGGTTGCTGTGTTCTTGATCTTAGATTTATTTATTTATTTTTGTTTGTTTTAAACTCTACACTTTTTACAAAAATAATGATTAAAGTTTCAAAAATCTCTTATTGAATTGATACAATTTTAAATGTTCAACATTTTTAAATGCTCACCAAATGTTTTTCTTTTATTGCTTAAATATTGCAATAGTATTGTATCGTTAGTTCAGTAACGTGATTTGTATCGAATCATGACATGAGTGTATCTTTACACCCCTATCTAGTGGATGCTTAACTATTCTATTCGGCCATGTTAGACGATTTGTGAATGGCAGTGAAACTACACAACTGACGTTGGTAAGTCCCATGACAGTAATAAACATGACTAATGTAGTATGTCAGGATTACATTCATACCGTACACAATCATACTATATAGAACTTATTTTTTTGAATGGTGGCGAAGTAATTACTTATTTAATAAAAGTACCAACTCAGAGAGTATACAATTTCGGACACGGCCTGATTCTAATGCACAGCCGGTAGAATTTTTTCTGCTTGCAAACACTGGTATTTCTTAGAGGATATATTTAGTTTTTTGTTGTTGACCTGTTTTACATCGTAGCTTTACTGGCATTCTTCTGCTCACGGCAATTTGCATTTGTGTTCCTTCATTGAAAAGGAATAGGAAAGTGTGCGTTTATTTTGTCATAGAAGTGCGAGTGATTCAGTTCTTTGAGAAGAGCATCTATGATCAGCATACATGCTCAAGACCTCAACAGGAAGCAATCAGTTCCACACCAGAAATTTTAACCCCTGCCGCTTTATCATTCGAAAATGAGATGCAAATAAGAGTGCTTTGAGAATTCAGGACCAGGAGTCACAGAAGGCAGCGGACCGAGAAGGATGCCCTACAGACTAACAGATCTCTCTGCTGGGAGCAACAAGCTCAGTTGGAGGTGCCACACATAGACACATTCCATTGACACATCACGGCCAGTCGAGTTTTCCGAGGCCCTGTGGTGCTCTGTGGGCTGGAGATGCTTTACAGTATGGTTCAGTCAGCTTGGGACAGCTCATTTCTCACTGTTGGTTTCTGTGCTTGTCACCATATTGACATGATAATAAGTCAGAGTTAGATTAAGCTGTTTGATTACAAGTATTCTAATGTTGTAGACATATTCTAGACATTTGTATAGTACCAGTCTGAATTTATATTTTACATGATCTTAAAAACGCCTAAGATTTAAAGTTGTCCCTATGTGTGAATTTCTTGGCAAAACTAAAATTGTAATTTAAAACTATTACCAAATTTACAATACAAAGGTGGCACAGGGGCACTTCTGAAGTGGCATTTAGATGTCTTTACACAGACTATTTAAGACATGAATGCGTTAACACATTAAATACAACTGCATTCTTTTCTATTAGCGGCGGAGGTAGGTCAATGCTTTTTTTATTTAGTCAGGCTTTTATGCAGCATTGCATCTTTACACTGAATTTTGAGCAGGCACTGAGCAGCCTCAACTCAGCTGTTTAAAGACACCTTATTTTTAAAATGGATGAGATGCACTGAATAGTCAAGGAAAAGCAGCCAACAAGTGTCAAAAAGCATCTCCAGATGCACCTCATGGTGTTGGTTGACAGGCTTTAATGTAAACAAAAAGTGGCGACTGTAGAAAACTTCAAATATAAGAAAGCTT
Organism: Spinibarbus caldwelli; assembly: GCA_039654775.1. NCBI lineage: Eukaryota > Metazoa > Chordata > Actinopteri > Cypriniformes > Cyprinidae > Spinibarbus > Spinibarbus caldwelli. Next base: position 37,545,693 of record CM077221.1, read on the forward strand.
TTTCAAATTTACATATTTACATTTGTATTACTTCAGAATTTGAATAGCTTCGCTGTTATTGTAAAATGTGCAAAATTTATAAGAAATAATGAGTAGGTATATCCAAACTTATGACTGGTAGTGTACTACTTATTTATTTTTTTGTCTCTGAGGTCCACTCATAAGTAGACATTTTAGTCGTTGACAAGTAGACAAGTTTTTTTTTCTCACCAAAACACAGCAAAAATAATTCCCATTAACATATCCCTCACTTTGACTCATAAACATTCTGTTTTTGCTGTTGTACATTTAAGACCTCTGTTATGATTGACTATAGTAGGTCAAACTTTTCAAAAATCAAGCTTAGAAACCCAAAGAAAATCTTGTTTTCCCATACACTGTATACATATTTCCAAATATGTCCTCTTAAAGTGGCAAAACCAGTCAATGGCTCTCATTTCTCACAGATATGGGTGGATATACCTGTACCCACCTGACATAAGTCAACATGAAGTCATAATTGACCTTATTTACTCTCTTAATACATGATGATTCATTGGTGTGTGCTGTTCCAAAGAAAAATAATGTTTGTTTTCAGAATCATTTATCAAATTATTGTTCTGCCTCAGAAACAGCTTGCTTTTTTTGGCTGACGTCACCGGAGTCCTCTCATTTTCAACGAAGTCAAGTCCTGACGTGCATTTTTGGTCATTGAATGTTTCAGTCTGAAATACGCAGCACTACAGATTTAAAACGAGTTGCGAACCTCTGTTTCGAACATTTGTTTCTAAGTGTTTTCAAGTGGGACAGTGTGCACTCAATGACACGTGGTATGTTGTATTAACTGGCTGATCGGAGCAGAGCTAAAGTGGTCGGATCCGGAACTAGGACAGGCTGTATGGCTCCCGCTGACAGAAATGAAGACATCTAGCGGAGGTTTGCTCTTTGCAGACATGTTTATTTTGCACTGTTGTGAACAGCGAATCTCAGAGGAGCTTCAGAGCAAGGCTGTTATCCGTCTCCATCACCATTGTTTAGAAAGCAGGACACTTTTCCCTAGCTTTGATACATAGCTCTGTTAACTACAGTGTACAAGATACATGATTTAAAAGAATAGTATGTTTTTCTAAACCTGGATGCATTTCTTTCCTCTGCAGAGCCTAAAATAAGATATTTTGAAGAATATTGGTAACCACACAGTTTCAGTTCCTGTTGACTTTCACGGTATGGTTAGAAATACAGTGGAAGTCAGTGTGAACCGAAACTTATTGGTTTGGTTACCAACATTATTCAAAATACCTTCATGTTCCATAGAAGAAAAAAGGTTTGATAAGTAAATGATGATTGAATTGTCATTTTAGTGTGAACTGTACCTTTAAGGTATCAGCACAAACAGGATGTAAGGTTTAATGCTTAGGGTTGGGGGTTTATTTGGTTAGCAAGCATCTCTTATAAACCAATTTTGAATTTGGTTTCAGTGCACTGAAATGAATTTTTCTCGTATTTTCTTGTAACTATAATCTTCTAAAAACCGCTGGGAATAGAGCTGCCGATATGACCGTTCAAAACTTCCTCCCTCCAATTTAGAGCTTTTGGAGAAAGATCTGGCCTACATGAGACCTGTAATTAAACTGAAATGCGACTCTCCCTGGAAAGTCTTTTCAGCGGAGGAGTGAGTAAGTTGCTCAAGTCGTAGTGTTTTTCCTTTACTATTTGTCTCAGGAAACATGCCTCAAACGCTTTCAGCGAGAACAAAATGCTAGACTGCATTTGTATGTGTGAGACGAGTGTTTGTGTGCCTGTCAGAGCAGCATTCTACCCTCATTTTCTCTCGCTCTTTTTGTAACACGTGTCTGTGGGAGGACAGCTTCATACCTGCACAATAGACGAAATGTGCAAATAGTCACAGCTCACTAGAGCGTAACACTGTTATTAGAGCTGCTCTCAGGTGCTAAACAGCCTTTGTTATTGAAGAACACAGAAAGACACTCTCTTATAGCCTCGATATGGCCGATCTGAATCACAGCAATACACACTTCTTGGATTACTAGGTTAAAAATACTCGCCATGATCTCAAATTTAGTGCGGAGAGCGTTTTCTTACGAGGTTGCGTGATATTCTGCCTTCAGTTAATAATGGATTCTTTTTGTGGTCAGGGAAAGTGTTTTTATTTTGGTTTTGGTTTTTTTTTTCACAGCAGAGGATCATAGAAGGAAATTAATGTGGGGAATATGTGGTTTTATGTCCTTCCTTACTATATTAGCGAATCAAATCTGAGGCTTAGGTGACTTTGTAATTCACATTACTGAAAGTGCTTTCATATGTGGCAGAATAACCTTGACTTAGAAGCGTTCTCCAATTAAACTATCCAGTTCATGTCTTTATATAGAATTACATTAAATAACAATTCATAATTCATATAATGTCTTAATCCACTACCAGAGGAGTGCTCTGGCTTAAAGGGATAGCTCCACCAAAACGATAATTCTGTCATCATTTACTCACCCTCATGTCACTCCAAATCCATATGATTTTTTCTCTTCTGTTGGTCACAAAGGAGATCTTATGCAGAATGCTCACACTGAAAGTCAGTGGGGACAAATGATATCAAGTGACATAAAATACAATAAAATACAATAAAATAGTGACATAAAATACAATAAAAGCCCTACAAAGTGGTTCATGCTACTTATGTGCTATATTCAGTGCTATTTTAGTATCATTGAGATATTGTTATAGTTTTTATTTTTTATTTTAGTATCACTGAGATATTGTTATAGATTTTATTAATAATTTGTATTAGATTTTATATTTTGTTTTTAATTGTAATATTACACACACACGTATATATATATATATATATATATATATGTGTGTGTGTATATATATATATATATATATATATATATATGTGTGTGTACATATATAATACAAATATATATGTATTACAGTTTGAAAGTTTGGGGTCTGTAAATTTCTTTTTTTTATTATTATGTTTTTGAAAGAAGGGCATTGCACCAAGGCTGTGTTTATTTTGGAAAAAGGTAAAATTCTAAAAAAATAAATAAATAAATAAATAAAAATGTATTATTCTAAAATGTGACATTTCATACAATTTAAAATAACTGTTTTCTATTTTAATATATTTTAAAATTAGGGCTGTCAAACGATTAATCTTGATTATTCGCATCCAAAGTAAAAGTCTGTGTTTACATAATATATGTGTGTGCACTGTGTGTACAGTATATATTTAAGAGAAATGTTATTTATTTATAATATTTATGTAATTTATTTATAACATTTGTGTATTCATGTATGTGTGTGTATTTATATATACATAAATATACATATATACATTTTATTTTATTTTGTGTATATATACACAAAATAAAATAAAATAAAATAAAATAAAAAGGTAAGAGAGAAAGACAGAAAATCTAATACTGACCCCAAACTTTTGAAAAGTATATGTAAATATGGTATGGTATCACCATGATACTTTGGTACTGACCGTGATGGAAAATAGACCTTAGGCTGTGTTTTGGATTGATTGCCGGTTATTTTATTTGGTCATCAGTTTGACTAAGCTGGTAAATGACCAGCTGGTTGTTGGTGGTCCAAGATGGTCTACCACCATGAACCCCCTAGAAACCAGCTACCCATACACAAATCAACTACCACCTTGAGATGGATTTTCCAACGGACGAATCATTACCAAAAACCATGTCCAAAATCCATGGTACCATGGTACTTTTTGGCTCTGTTCCAGAATTCAACCTCACCTGTACATTTGCTTCTCTGTGGTCTGCAAGTGCCTCTTTTGTTTTATTTTGAATGCAACGTCTACTAAAACAGTCTGATTATTGGCACCGCGAGAGCTTTTCTGTAAACGTCTTTGTTTGTCTGCGGGGGCTGCCCACATTACTGCTACAGCCCACCTTAGTGAGAGCGTATCTGGCAGACGGCCAAGCCCCGCCCACCAGACATTACCCACCTGTGCGAGCGAGGGGGCCGCAGCCTGTCAGTCACGCCGGGTGTCTTTGTTCATTCATGCCTTGAGGTTTTAAAGCCATCAAAACTATGCGCTCTAAATTTGGAAAATACTGGATGAGGTACTGATTTGTCTCCATTTGGAGCGAAGCCCTGGCTGGAGGGCGGTGGGGGATGTAGTGTTAAGAGGTTAGGCAGAGGGGTCTTTCTGGGACCCAGCACGCTCATTACTGCAAGGAGTCCATCACTGACAGCAGGTCACCATGGTAACGGTTGGTATGTGATTCCCACAACAATGCCAAACCTTCCCCCAACCTCCCTCACCATTTTCCCCAATCAGCACACGAAATTCTCTCTCTGTCCGTTTCTCTCCACTTGCTGTCTTACTATTTTACATTATTGCTGGCCAAGGACAGAGTGAGGGTGTTTTTGACAGCTCGTAGAGTGGTGGTGGTGGTATGATGACTGCATGCATTTGCATGTGAGCGTTGCATGGAAGTGTTCGGTGCAGACTTACAGGGCAGTAATTGTGTGTGCTAGATTGTTCCGGTATAATTGTGCAATGATGGATGGCGCTGCTTTGGATTGAAGCCACGCCTGCCCTCATAAGAGAGCGCTCTGGAGACGGTTGTATGTTTGAAGATGAAGAGAGATCGTGTGTGTGTGTGTGTGTGTGTGTGTGTGTTGGGGGTTGGAGAAAGAAGGTATGGGTTTGATCTGCAACAGGATGATCACTGGTTGGCCTGCTGTTCTTATCCAGCATGTCCATCTTGTACTGTTTCCTGCTGATTTCAAAAGCATTTATGTAAAGGGACAATGGTAATGCCATGTTTTTTTGGATATGTTTTGAAGTACTTTGTAGCATGTATCAATTACCATGATATGCAAATATACAAAATGCTGTGGTATGCAAATGTTAATCAGTCAGTATGATGGTATATCAAAATTACCAGTTGAAAGTAGCTGTGTCCAAAAGCGCATACTGTCTAGTAGGTCTACATTTGATGAAGAATTCATGACCATTAAAAAAATTATGATGTACACTACTCGGATGTTTGGAATTGTTATGATTTTTTAAATATTTTTGAAAGAAGTGCAGAAAGAAGTGCTTACCAAGGCTGCATTTATTTGATCAAAGATACAGTATAACGCAATTTTCAGAATGTTTTCTATATTTTATTTAAAATTTTTATGTATTTACTTCAGTCGTCAGTGTCATATTCTCCTTCAGAAATCAATTTAATATGGTGATTTGGTGCTCAATTATTTTTAGTTATTATTGGTACGCAATTATTAATAAAGGTCCTTATTATTATAAATGTTGAAAATAGTTTTTGCTGTGTAAAATTTTTTTAGAAATCATGATACATTTTTCAGGATTCTTTGATGAACAAAAATTGGCATTTATTTGAAACAGAAATCTTTTAGAACATAATGAATGTCTTTACTGTCACTTTTGGTCAATTTAAAGTGTCCTTTCTAAATAAAAGTATTTATAAAAAAAAAAGAAAAAGAAAAAACATACCCTAAAGTTTTCAGCCACTGACGCCAATGCAGAATCTACTCGCAGTTATCCATGATTAATTTATTCCTCAAGCTAACATGTTAAATAATGCAGGGGTATTGAAGTAAAAGTGATTAGTATTTGACTGGTCATGTGATTTCAACACTGTAGCCATTATGACGCAACATGCTCTTTTTAAAAGTGCTTCTATATTAGGATTTGACTGGAGTCTTTTCTTTCGTAACGAGCATCCATGATTTCAAACATATTTTTCAGAAGTACTATTAATTTTTGTACAACTTTTTTTAATTGGGAAAGAATTACTGTATGCACCTTTAAATTCAAATCTTCCACAGATTTCCACTAAATCAATGCTGTTAGTAATTACCAATTAAACAGACCCGCCATTCATCCAGAGCTGCTTCATCCACTACTGCGAAAACTGTATAAATGACTTCACATTAATTATTCCCTTTACCATTACATACACATCACTGCTAGGGAATGCAGCTAATGATGCAATTCACCCAGTACAGCTAAAGCTCAAGAAACTGAGAAGCCAACCCAAATATAAACGTTCTGATTATTAGTGAAAATTAATGTGAGTAACTCTAAATGTGAGTAAATCTGCCCCTCGTGAGCAAAAGCATCTGGTGATTTATGCACTAAAACAGCCAGTCTTGATTGCGCGTGCAGGGTCGCAGCGCTGTCTGAGGTCAGAGACATGTAACGATACCATATGCTCCCGAGGGGCCGTGATGCTGCATTTGCAGAGGATGTACAGGAAGTGACATGTTGGCCCTCCAGTCCCATGCTGCTGTTGACTAGCCCCCTGGTGAGCTGACACCTGCTCGCTCACACAATTCCACCCGTTCTCTGGAGATTTCCAAGAAAATGAGTCTCTGCCTCACCCTGATCTGACATTATTATCCTCTGTTGCGATACAGTGGGCTTTGCTCATTTGTATCTCCCTTTTGCAGCCTCGTATTCTTAATGCAGTTCCTCTAAATTCAGACATGAATGAAGAGAAAGAGACTTTTGGGAAATGAAAATCTCACCATGTGTTTTAAATGCATCCAAGATTTGAGACTCTTGCGTTGTGTGGATGTAGGATGTGGATAGACGGCCCAATCTTGCCGAGAAGGGGTTATGTTAATATGATTAAAGCGGATTACAGTGTTCATCTGCAGATCAAAGGAGCCGAACCAATTAGCACCCCCACCTTTAACACTGCTGACGACCAAGTCAGAATACAGCCGGGAAAGCCAAGATGGGCGCATTTTGTTTGACGCACAAAGACGATTGAAAGAGAGAAATTTCAAGGAACTCTTTCCAACAGCCATAATCTCTTACTCTGAATGTTTTCCTTTCATTTGGTTTGTGTTGTCTACAAATGAGACGGGAAGAAGGGATAACAAAACAGTCCTGAAAATTGGCTGTCATAATCGTCTAGTGTGCACTGACTGGGTGCTTCAACAAAGGTGCCCCCTGAATTGACATGAAACGGTGTTGAGTCGGCCCAGCATGCTGTCAGGACTGAATTAAGACATTCAAATCCTCCCGTCCCCCTCTCCAGCTTTCACTGATTTATTCACTTCTCAGAAAGTGGCAGCCAAACTGGAATCGCCTTTGTTCAGTCAGTGTAGGAGCAGGCCACTCAAAGGACGCTCTAGGAACCCTGTGGCCTAGCTGTGATTTTGTTATTGCTGTTAAAGCCATTGATTTAATCAAGCAAGCCTGTGTTCTTTTTAAACAGATATGAGGAAAGAGGAAATTGTTTTACTTTTTCATAGGAGACATTGCTGTTCTTGGTTATGATTTAAGTATAAACTTTTTATCAGATGTTTCTCTTAAAATTCAGTTGGAGAGACAAAATAAGTGGAAATGAGACAATGGATGACATTCATTCATTTTAAGACAATTTATTATAAGAGCTGTAAATGTGTTTCTTTTGTGTTTCAGACTTGGTGCCTTGTCAAATCTGAGTTTGAGAAATTGTTTAGATCTCTTGTAAAACTCTATGGGAGACACAATTTAGGATTTTCATTCAAAAGGCAATTACAAGAAGCTAGTAGAGACTCAAGGAAAAGTCTCCAAATAATCTCACTTCTGTTTAGGAGCAACGATTGAGATGTACGATATTAGGAGTAGCTCAAAATTCAGGTATTATTTACTGATAATATTTCTATTTCCAAAGTTCTAAAAAGTATTTGTGTCTGTGTTCAAATTTAGGCTTTTTAGTACATTTAAGTACATAGAAAATAGCTGCTTGATTTGAAAAAAAAAAAAAAACAAACAACAAAAAATATATATATATATTTGACATACGTATTTCACAAGTGTACAATGCAGGTTTGTTTTAGGGCTGTCAGGATCAGATGTTTTTCACTACTCTACCATGCAAAATCTGCAGGAGGAGAAAGTGGGTGAACAAGTTGGTGGTTTGCCCTTTTGCACATTCTGTTGATTGACACTTCCTGCAGACACTCCAAAATACTCCCACACTGGCAAGATAACTATTTTTGGGTGCAGGTAGAGTGTCTTGCTTTTGTATGTCATCTCCTCTGACATGATTGTATGCAACAGTAAGTAGCTACTTGTAGGATTATTTACAATATTATCATACGTATAGTATTAACAAGATATCAGTTTTTCATTTTTTTAAATATTACGGTTATCATCAATACTAGTATATGGCATCAGTCCTAGTTTTGAACAACATGAGTGTAAATAAATCAGGCTATATCCACATTAATCCAGACCGTTCTTTTTATCTATGTTTTCGCCATTCGCATATCCTGAGACAGCATTTTTGTCCAGCAAAATGCAATAATGAATGGGCTTTTTTTTCTCCCAAGTGGAAAATTTGCATTGTGGTGTGGACTGTGAAAACTTGGGTATTTGAAAACGATGATGCATGTTTAGTCATGTATTGTTCCCATATATACAGTATCTTTGGTTGTACTGCCATTGTTGTGCTTGCTAGTATTCACTTTTAAATGTTGCCAAAGATAAATGTTACTTCTTCATATTACATTCCTGCAAAGATGACCAAATATTTACTCGCAGTTGTTGTCCTGAGGTGAAAGATGATGACCGTTTGTTTTAAGCCATACATGAAATGTTAATTTTGAGGGACCTTAGTAAATGTTTATGATGTTTTTTTGCATGCGCAGCAAGGTGATTTATGTATTTACAGATGTGTCAGATTGGACAAGCAACTTTTGGATAACACTAGTTTGGACAAAGAACATTTTGAAATAAAAAATGCATTTTTCAAATATCTGGATATATCTGGATCAGTGTAGCCTCAGTGTTTCCCACTCTTGTTCCTAAAGCCACACAGATTTGCAGATACAAATTTTTGGACTTTTTCAAGTCAAAAACAACTGATTCAACTCATCAGCTCTTTAGCAGACACTCCAAGACCTTTGAGTTATCTGAAGGATGTCAGATAACGCCAAGTATACCCTACACAATTTAAGCCTAATTTTCCCTCACCGGCAGTTTTTTGGAGATCGCAGAGAGAAACGCAGATGTGTCACTGAAGCCCGAGAAATAGAGTCAAACATAGGCACCGCTGCATGTTTGTGTGGCACTGGAGTGAGACAGGTGCACGGTTTTACTCCATCACCAGGTCTGTGCATGTAAACAAGCAGGGGACGAGTGTAGTCTGCACACAGACGCCACGTCTATCTCTAACCTGCTGCAGGTCCGCATGAATAATTAATCGCCCCCTCTTAGCGTGATGGAGGAGACGTCAAGGCCTGGGGGGAAAAGCTCTCCAGCTGTGAAAAGAGGCTTTCTTGATTAAATATAAAAATTGTTTGTTGGTGTTAATAGTATTGTTGTTTTTTCCACTCCGCGTTTTTTGTACATGATTGCTTTTTCCTCACAGATTTGTGGTTACGGACGTGCCGTTTGTTCTTTTGTCATTTCCTCCTGAATTACAGAGAACAGACGTCAATTTTCCAGCTAGCTGTCTCTATAAACTTGAATAGCCTCTCCTCGTGGGTTCATTGGGATAGAGTGAGTAATTGGCACAAGACAAATACGGCATAAGTTGCTCTTGCTCTGTGTTAGAGGGCTTGTAGTTGCAGGCATTTTAAATAGCTCTCCTCCCCACCAATCAGAAACAGCGACTCCTTGTGTATTTATACATTCATGAGAGTGGAGATCCATGAAAGCAGATGCACACAACATAAAAATAGGCTTGTAAAGGGTATGAAGGGTTCACGGCCAGAGAACCCTTGTGTTTAGAGGGAAGGGCTCTGTGAAAACACAAATAATTACCCAGCTTCAGCCAGAGTGTCTCTTTTCCAGACACACACGCAAACTAACATGCAAACACAGCTGCAGGGGAACTGTCTGTGTGACCTTCCCCTCTTTTTCCAGCTCTGAAGTGGCTGGCACAGCCCAAACTGGCAGCCACGCTGGGGTGACTCTCTATTTGCCTGTCCAAACCACGTTCATCTGTGTCTTCCTTTCACTACTGCATGTTTACTTCACACTACTGAAGATCTGCTCTTGTTGCATTGCGGTCTATCTTGTTTGATTTAAAAAAAAATGCTTACAAGAAAGTACATGAGATTACCGTACAAGTATACTTTGGAAAGTCATGTTTTCAGATTTATTGATTGCAAAATGAATTGCTTTGCACAGTAGTCCAATGGTAGACTTAAGTTTAGTGTTATGAAGAAAAAAAAAAACACATGTATTGACTAGCATTATTTTAGAATTATTTATATAGTTTTTATTAATATTAATAATATTAGCTTTGATTTTTATAATTTCAGTTTTCATTTAGATTTAATTTTGTAATGTGGCTTTGTCATTTTTGAAAGTTTTTAAAAATATTTCTAAACAGTTTTTTTTTCATTTAATATTTATATTTTATTTTCACTTTCTTTACACGAACAAAATGTTTTTAATGGTTTTAGTTTTAGTTAATGATAACAACATTGATGTTGACTTCCAAAGCAACTTTTTGTAATGACTATTCATCAATGATGATAATGATAATGATAATGACAGATTCATCAATGACACATTGATTTTTTAAAATTAATTCAAATATACAGTACATAAAAATTAACGATTTTAATACCTTTTCTACAATGAACATTTTTAAAATAAATAAATAAATAAATAAATAAATATATTATTTAAATAAATAAGAAAAATAAAGAAAAATAATTGGCATAAAGCCAAAAATTTGAAGGTAATAGAGCTATCATGATATCGTAATGAGGAAAAATATTTTCATGCAAAATATTGTAGTATTATTTCTTAGGAAAATATTAAGAAAATATTTAAAAAATATATAATATTATAAAATATTATTATTTTTTATAAATCTTTTTCTGTCATGTGGTGTGATCAACAATGTCAAGTTGTGCAACCAACATTAAGTGGAAAAAAGGGAAATTATTTCATAGAGAGGGCCCCCAGCAGACCTTTGGAAATGTATAAAGGTCAAAGTCTCATTAATCACAAAATGTATTTATTTATTTATTTACTTTTGAAAATGCAGCGTTCGTTCACGATCATTCTTCTGGATGCCTGCCACTGCATTTGTGTACCGTGTCCTTCAAGCAGGGATGCATTGGCCTTGCTCACTTTGATAAGGCGGCTTTAGATCTTAGCAGGAAATGGATTTATTGAATGAGGCTCGATGCACCTATGTATAGATGGACAGTTTTGCTGTGCAGCTGGATTGCTCTGCACATGCAGAAGAGATGTGACTATCAAGGTAACGTTTATTGAATACAGGGAAATGGCAGGCTTCACAGTGTCTATCAAATGGCTTCCTCCTACTCAAACGTTTTCTGCTATCGCTACATCTGCCTTTTGGATGGGAAAATATGTGGAAGTGGCGGCTGAAATGCAGTGCGTTGCATTTCAGCTCTGTCTTTGCATTTACTGGTTTGATTAAATGTTGCTGAAGGCACCTGAAAATCTTTGCGCAGCACATGTAGCCCTTTCCAATAGAATATTATTAATTATTCATCATATCCACCCTATAGATGATGTATGAAGAATATTAAATACATCTAGCCCTCCATTTTTATAGATTTTTATGCTCTCATTAGGATTGCATCTTCCAGGTCATAGATATTGTGAAAAGAAGAAGTGAACATTGAAAAAGGGTTAGTGTCGCTACACATTGAGCCTGGGTGCTCATGAGGGCAATTTGAATTTAAATCTGGCTCGCAACATTTCCCTTTTTTCATTCTCTTTATTTCTCCCCATTATTTTCTGTCCTATAGTTCACTGTCCCTGTCCATAACAGTGTCAAAATAGACTCATCACACATACTGTAACGATAGTATCTACAGTATTGTGCAGAAACACATACAATGCACAATTCCACAGGCATCTTTGTGTGTCTTGTGTAGATATGAAGGAGGTCATATTCTTGACTAGGCTGTGAGCTTTTCTGCATGTCATGGTCTGAAGATAAGACTGTTTGTTGATGGCATCTGTGTCAAGAGCTTCAGCATGTTCCTTCCTGTGTTTATGAGAGAGGCACTGAGATGACAACGAGTAGATAGAAGACAGAGAGATCGAATCCCTCATCTCAGTCACTTCAAGTAAATCCCCCTCCAGCGTGCAAACACACAGAGCTGCAGCCATGTTTCTATCTAGTAAGATTTGACATTTTTGTTATATAAACTGTATCTAGATGCTAAAAACAAATATAGATCTGTCATTCTCTCTAGATAAATTTAGTTTTTACATTGGTACAGGCATTTTAAAATCATACTATATAGATGCACCATGCTTTTGTCTACTGTAAAATGTCTACTGTAAAATGGCCTAATTCCAGTGACAGATTTACCAGTAATTTCACAAAGCAAACTTTTTATTGGTCACTTTACATTTCTGTCAGATGGCTTTATCCTGTCTAAAGGCCTGTTTACATGATGTGAAATTTCTGAGTGATAAATATTTTAATTAGAATGAACGGTTGTTATGGTATCTGTTCAGGCTAACATGAACATTGTCCAGAGAGGTTTTCTAATCCCTCTTTCATCGTTCTGTGAATAAAAACTGCCCAACCAATAAGATTCGCTCTTTTGGTCACATGCCCAGAGCTGCTGCATAAAACTATGTCTTGATGGTGATTACGAACAATGAATGGCAAAGGAAGAATTCAGAAACAACATAGTGAATACAAGAATCTCAACAGCCAATGACAAAAAATCTTAAAGGGATAGTTCACTCAAAAATGACATAATGACATAATCTGTCATTAATTACTCATTATTATGACACTACAAGAATACTTTTTGTGCGCAAAAAAACTAAAATAATTATTAATTATAATAAAATAATTATTAAATTGGCTGTCATAATAATTATTGAAATAATTATTCAACAATTCTTCTCCCACGAGTTAACGTCTTCTGCCATTATGGAGAGTATGACGATGCATGCGTGTGCTGCTGTTGATGTAGAACACGCATGCGCTGTACCTTGTTTACGAGCAGAGGAAAGCACGCACATCCGTTGTGGTACTCTCCATAATGGTAACTCGCGGGAGAAGATTTGTTGAATAGTCTTTTTTTTTTTTTTGCACACAAAAAGTATTCTTGTAGCGTCATAAAATTACGGTTGAAACACAGATGTCACATGGATTATTTTAACAATGTCCTTACTACGTTTCTGTGCCTTGATCCTGGTAGGACCCTTGCTGTCTATGGAGGGTCAGAAAGCTCTCGGATTTCATCTAAAATATCTTAATTTGTGTTCCGAAGATGAACGATGGTCTTATGGGTTTGGAATGACATGAGGGTGAGTAATTAATGACAGAATTTTCATTTTTGGGTGAACTAACCCTTTAACTTCCTTTCCTTTCCTTCTCTGTGGCAAGTGGGTATCAAAAATGGAAAGTTATGAAACGTTTTGTATACTGGGGTATTTCTAGTTTTCTGTAAGCGCCAACTTACAGTCGGAAAGTACAGTGGGGCAAAAAAGTATTTAGTCAGCCACCAATTGTGCAAGTTCTCCCACTTAAAAAGATGAGAGAGGCCTGTAATTTTCATCATAGGTATACCTCAACTATGAGAGACAAAATGAGAAAAAAAATCCAGAAAATCACATTGTAGGATTTTTAAAGAATTTATTGGTAAATTCCTCGGTAAAATAAGTATTTGGTCACCTACAAACAAGCAAGATTTCTGGCTCTCAAAGACCTGTAACTTCTTCTTTAAGAGGCTCCTCTGTCCTCCTCTTACCTGTATTAATGGCATCTGTTTGAACTAGTTATCAGTATAAAAGACACCTGTCCACAACCTCAAACAGTCCAACTCCAAACTCCACCATGGCCAAGACCAAAGAGCTGTCAAAGGACACCAGAAACAAAATTGTAGACCTGCACCAGGCTGGGAAGACTGAATCTGCAATAGGTAAGCAGCTTGGTGTGAAGAAATCAACTGTGGGAGCAATTATTAGAAAATGGAAGACATACAAGACCACTGATAATCTCCCTCGATCTGGGGCTCCACGCAAGATCTCACCCCGTGGGGTCAAAATGATCACAAGAACTGTGAGCAAAAATCCCAGAACCACACGGGGGGACCTAGTGAATGACCTGCAGAGAGCTGGGACCAAAGTAACAAAGGCTACATCAGTAACACACTGCGCCGCCAGGGACTCAAATCCTGCAGTGCCAGACGTGTCCCCCTGCTTAAGCCAGTACATGTCCGGGCCCGACTGAAGTTTGCTAGAGAGCATTTGGATGATCCAGAAGAGGATTGGGAGAATGATGAAACCAAAATAGAACTTTTTAGTAAAAACTCAACTTGTCGTGTTTGGAGGAGAAAGAATGCTGAGTTGCATCCAAAGAACACCATACCTACTGTGAAGCATGGGGGTGGAAACATCATGCTTTGGGGCTATTTTTCTGCAAAGGGACCAGGACGACTGATCCGTGTAAACGAAAGAATGAATGGGGCCATGTATCGTGAGATTTTGAGTGAAAACCTCCTTCCATCAGCAAGGGCATTGAAGATGAAACGTGGCTGGGTCTTTCAGCATGACAATGATCCCAAACACACCACCGAACGAAGGAGTGGCTTCGTAAGAAGCATTTCAAGGTCCTGGAGTGGCCTAGCCAGTCTTCAGATCTCAACTCCATCGAAAATCTTTGGAGGGAGTTGAAATCTGTGTTGCCCAGCGACAGCCCCAAAACATTACTGCTCTAGAGGAGATCTGCATGGAGGAATGGGCTAAAATACCAGCAACAGTGTGTGAAAACCTTGTGAAGACTTACAGAAAACGTTTGACCTCTGTCATTGCCAACAAAGGGTATATAACAAAGTATTGAGATGAAATTTTGTTATTGACCAAATACTTATTTTCCACCATAATTTGCAAATAAATTCTTTAAAAATCCTACAATGTGATTTTCTGGATTTTTTTTTTTTCTCATTTTGTCTCTCATAGTTGAGGTATACCTATGATGAAAATTACAGGCCTCTCTCATCTTTTTAAGTGGGAGAACTTGCACAATTGGTGGCTGACTAAATACTTTTTTGCCCCACTGTAGATCAGCATTTACATTCAGCCCATCTGCTGTTTTTTTTTTTTTTTTTTTTTTTACATACTGGCCTGAACAGACAAATCGCTTGCAAAATTCAAACTAAATTTTCCAGTCAAACACTTAAACATACTTTAAGTGGAAAGTTCTTGCAAAGTAGACTAGAGTTTATGCTGAAACACATTTTAAAAAATGCTGGGTTAAAAACAACCCAAGTTGGGTTGAATATGGACAAACCCCGCGATTGGGTTGTTTTGACCTAGCGGTTGGGTTAAATGTTTGACCAACCTACAGTTTTATTTAACTCAACTATTGTTTAAAAATTACTGTATGGCTGGCTTAAAATGAACCCAAAATAGATTAGAAATTAAAAATTTAATACACATAATTACTAGAGGCATCAATAATAATCAGAAGGTGAATATTTGTTAATAAGCAATTTAATAAATGTTTATTATTTAATTATTATTTATTAAACTCATTAATAAATGTTAATTTATTAAACATATTAATAAATGTTCATTTCCAATAGTTAAAACAGTTAAATAGTTCAATATAACTACCGTTGGGTCAAAACAACCCAATCGCTGGGTTTGACCATATGTAACCCAACTTGTTTTTAACCTAGCAATTTATTTTTTTATTTATTCATTTATTTATTTTTTTTTAGAAAAGATAGTCCTGTCTGTGGGTCTATCATGTGATCAGCTTCTGTAAAAAGAAAAGTTCTCACATGAGGTTGGTCATTCCAGGACATACATGAGGCTGGTCATTGCAGGACATTACACTTCCAATACAATTTTCCGAAATATGGTTTTGGTCATTTAAGGTAGTTGTTATCACGCTGATATATGTTCAATTGTCCGTTTTTGTGATAAGTTTGATTTTAGCTAGTAATTTGATGCTATGAAAATGGGGCGTGGTTGATTGGGTCTGCGGGAGTTTGGGCAGGAGTTTGATACCGCGGCTCCACCTCACGACACTACTGCGCAGACTCTGGCTCCAAACGAATCTCTACTGCGCAGACTCTGACTCCAAATGACGTCATTTACTCAAGATGGCAGCGGCCATACTGAGGTGCTTTGGCTTCACTTTTCTACAGTGGAAGGAAGTGGAGATGTGTCGTCCATCTTTTTTTACAGTCTATGGTCTAGAGTCATTGTATTGGTCTAAGTTGGTCTAGATTGTTTTTCAGCCAAGTAGACCATCATGGTCAAGCTGGTTAGGATTGTTTGCCCACCCTGGATAAGCAACAAACCAGATACCATGTTCCAAAAACATCTTAACCACCAAAAACTGGCATGACTTGGTTTTTCCAGCAGGGCCATAGCACAATGGTCAAACAAAGCTCTGTGGCACAATGCCGTCCCTCCATACAGAACAAAGGCAAACAAAGCCATGTAATAAGGAACAGAAGAGAATCGACTGATGGACCTGGAGAAAAAAAATTCCATTCCTTGGAATCTCAGTGGAGCGGCAGGCCCGGCTTTTAACGAGTGGATCCGGGAAGATAGCATCAGCGCAAATAGCTCTAACTAATTATGGCTGCTCTACTTGGATTCAGTTTACCTTATCTTTGCAGTCGTGCTTGACTTTCGGACACTTATCCCCCTTCTTTTGCAACTTGCAGGAAAAAGGGAGTTGCTACAGCTTAGGATAATGCTGCCATCAAAGAGAGTTTACGAAATGACTGCACAAGAATTCATGCACAGTGTTTATTTTTTGCCCACGGCTCACTGACTTTTCTATTAAACTGCACAGTTCTGGTGCTGGATGCTGATTGGTCAATGCAGCATTCCAACTGTTTTGTTATTTTGGATGCTGTATATTCTGAAGTTTTCCACTTAACGAATTACAACGTTTTAGTTACATTTTTTTGTTCGTAACATTTTTTAAATGTAGTAACTGCATTAAGTTGATCGAGGCCTTTAGCCTCAGTCTCTCAGACCTTATTGCTTAGTTAAAGGCCAAATGGGGCAGTCGTGGCCTAATGGATAGAGAGTCGGACTTGTAACCCGAAGGTCGTGGGTTCGAATCTCGGGTCCGGCAGGGATTGTAGGTGGGGGGAGTGAATAACCAGCACTCTCTCCTCCCTCAATACCATGACTGAGGTGAGACCCTTGAGCAAGGCACCGAACCCCCAACTGCTCCCCGGGCGCCGCAGCATTGGCTGCCCACTGCTCCAGGTGTATGTTCACTACTGTGTGTGTGTACTTGGGTGGGTTAAATGCAGACCCAAAAAAATTTTTTTTTTTTTGTGGGGGAAGTCGTGGCCTAATGGTTAGGGAGTCAGGCTTGTAACCTGAAGGTTGCCGGTTCGATTCTCGCACTGGCAGGAATTGAAGGTGGGGACTGTGAATGAACAGCACTCTCTCTGCCTTCGATACCATGACTGAGGTGCCCTTGAGCAAGGCACCGAACCCCCAATTGCTCCCCGGGCGCTGGAGCAATGGCTGCCCACTGCTCCGGGTGTGTGTTCACAGTGTGTGTGTGCATTTGTTCACTATTCACTGCTGTGTGTGTGCACTTGGATGAGTTAAATGCAGAGCACCAATTTCGAGTATGGGTCACCATACTTGACAATACGTCACGACTTTCACTTTTTTTCACTTTCAATTTTAATTTTGAGAATTTTCTCTTTTTAGTGGAAGAACATGCATTTGTATTTCATCGAGCTACCCTGCATGTTTATGAGCCGTAGTTCTGCCGTTGACTTTCCTGAATGACTCCGACATGAGAGATTAGATCAGGAGCTTGTCTCTGGAGTTCAGAGTTGTTAGTTTTAGAATCGCTCTCTAATTAAAAAGGTTTAACAGGATCTACTGCTCACTGGCTCTGGTAATGAAGGAGTACATGCTGCCAAATACAAAATTAACCTGTGCTGAGCTTGTGTCAGCTTTGTGTGTGTGTGTGTACAGGTGAAAGTGGCTGATTATTGGCAAAAAGAAAAAAGTTGGTATTAAACTTTTGTGTGGTAACTTAAATCACAAACATATATTCCTGTTTAAAAGATGGCCAGATTTTTGAAAGAAGTTTTTTATTCTTTATCAAGATTGCATTTATTTGCTCAAAATCATTCTAATATGCTGATATGTGTAGTATTTTTAGTTGTATTTTTTGAATAAGAATGTGCATTGTAAATGACCCCTAACTAAAGCACAAAGACCATCATAACATCTTATAGCCGACCGATAGCTCTGTGTGCCCCCACAGAGAAAGAAAGAACTCTGAAAGCAATATGAGTTTATTTCCTGGTTTTTGAAATCCAATGCTGCACAGTGGTTGACTTTGCAAAGCACTGCTGGAGTATATTGATTTTTCTGGTGTGCATGTGAGGGAGGAAAAAGGAAAAAACACTGTATTGTATTGCATTAAAAAAATCCATAGTATATCTAATTACGACCACTTCATTTTCTTTACTATTCAGACAGAAAGATAAATGTTTCTGTCCCTCCTGTATTATTGCTCATCTGCCTCAGGCCACTGAAGATGAAGAGCACAACACAAGCTTTCTGGTTAGCAAAATGCCGTGCATCACTTTCCCTGTGATATGCTTGTATAGACAGCCATTCTATCATCCCAGTGACAAACAGAACAATGAAGTTTCAGAATATATAAGCAAAAGAATTCTACTGACAGAGAACCTGACACTGCAAGCCATACATCAAGTGACATGTATCCTGTGAAGTGAAGTGTGTAAAAAGCAAAGATGATTTCCTTATAATTTTTATTATAAAATTGTGGCACTAAAAAATAATAATAAAGTCGAAAAATAATAATAAATAGTAGTTTCCTAACAATTTTGTAATTGCTACTGTCAGGCTCTCTAACTCAGTGGTTCTCAACCTGTTTGACTTGAAGGCCGCTATTGTCCAACACAATATCTGAATATTATAAGATATTTCCTCTGGTACTTCTGCTGTAATTATGATAGTGCTGATTGTTTTCAAACAGAAACTAGGAGTGTTGATATAAGAAAATAATTAACCAAAATTCATTTTGTGATTCCAGAAGATTCAAGATCTTTTAATGTTTTTCATTTGGCCTTTTAATTACATTAGAATTAATTAATTGCATTTTTAATATAAATAAATAATTTTGAGCCATCCTGTTGGCTTTTTGTGAGTTTGCTTAAGTTTGTTAAGAACCACAGCTTCAAACTGTAACATTAAACTAAAAAGCTATCATTACCAAAGCTGGTGACTAAGCCAGGCTTATCTGTCAAAACCCAACTGTGCAGTTTTGCCATCTGTAAGGAATCCCAACAGTTCATTTTAAAATATGAGAATTTTGGAAAGCCTTCTGATTTTGGACCTAGTATTTAGTGTAGTAGGTAACAGATGACTGGTTTGATTCTAAACATTTTATTTCAAATAGACCCATCCAAACGTACACTATTTGGTTGAGTTGGAAGCAGACATTTTGGAATGAGCAGTGTTTTTAAAGTTTGTTTTTAACATTAAAATTACTGAGGAAAAAAATAAGTAGGTTGATTTCCCCGAAATGTCTTTTATGGTGCTTTCAAAACAGTGCTTCCCACAAAATTGCTTTCTTTGTGGTCCATTTGTGGTTGTAGGGGTCCAACAAAACAACATTCTTTCCACCACCAATGGTGCACCAATGGTGAGAGTTTGCAATGGGAGTACTGAAATTGCACAAAGCACCGTTAAGAAAATATACCTGTTTTAAGATGGAGATCACATATAGGCTGAGTTGGTAGAGTTCACCCCAATGCAGCAGCGTTCTTTAAAGTCCTAAATATGCTTCATATTTCGCATTCCACCCCTTCTTAAGCAGAGTTGAGCGTGCAAACCGTTTAAAGTGTGCTCCACAATGAACGCAGATGGACGTGTTCAGCTTGTGTGCACTACTTTGCACGACACCGTTTTCAACTAAAAACAAAAAGCTTTTTATGCATTTTGGCCGCATTTACACAACAACAGTGTTGTGGTGGCCTGGAAACGCAAACGGGTTTCAAAGTGCAAGTTTTTGAAAATGATACTATTATCGTCTCCAAAAACACACTTGTGAAAACTGTGATGTCTTGCTCATCCATATTACGTGTGCACTGGTGCGTAGTGTGTCTTTAACAAAGTGACATCGCCAACTACTGGCCTGGCATGCATAATACAGCATTTGTAGTTTTCACGGATCCGTGTGAATGGGGTTCGTTTTTGAAAATTTGCTGTCAGTTCATGAAACGCAAAGGGAAAACATTTCCATTTTTAGGACATTATTGTCATGTAAACATACTCTTAGTGAACTTTTGTAAAATATGTTTTAAGTTACTCGCAAACATGTTGTTTGTTGTCTGGGTGCAATTCAGCACAGACACAAAAATCAGGCTGCAAGCAAACACATGGATGGACATGGTGGTGCCAAAAAAAAAAAGTTGTTTGTATTAAACCTTGGTGGTAAACTTATAGTTAGACATACACAACTATTCAAAAGTTTGGGGACAATATGACATTTTTAGTGTTTTAATGCTTTTAAAGTGCACACAAATCAAAAATAAAAACAATAATATTGTGAAATATTACTACAATTTAAAATAACTGTTTTCTATTTTAATATATTAAAAAAAAATATTTAATCAAATTTTCAGCAGCCATTAATCCATTATTCAGTGTCACACGATCTTTCAGAAATCATTCTAATATGCTGTGTGAGTGCAGAAGCAAGAATTCTTTTGATTATCAATTTTGTACTGCGTAATATTTTAGTGGAAACTGATACTCGTTTTATATCATGATTTGTATCAGTTGAGGGCGCAAGCTATTCAAAGTGCACTCCATTGACAATGAGCGTGATGTATGATTTTGATGCTAATGCACTACCTAGTGTTCCATTGTTTTCGAGAATTTAAAGCAGACAGTGTCTGCAGATATCATACTGTTTTGACAATTTTTTTTTTTTTTTTAAAGAATCATCCTGTGGACAATTTGCGACACAAGGGAAGTATACTCTCTGCTTAATGCGACATGATCTCTATAGTGAGAGAGTAATAATCCTCAAAGCCTGATGTGGGAGGGGTCAGAGTGAAGACTCAGACAGCCCATCATCAGCTCACTGCACTCCCTATTAACCCCCCTTCCAGTGTCTGGTGGTCCTGCCTCAAGCAGTCCCATTATTTATTGATAGAGTTTGTCTATCCTGGTTGTCATATTCACGGTATGTGGTCTTAATGTAGTGAAGTGTCACATAATGGACCCCTATGTATTTAAACTGATATAATTACACGGGAGCCTCAGTATTTAACACATTCACTCTGCGTCTCAAAAAGTGAACATTCATATTAGCTACAATGAGCACATCCGATTTGTCTTGTCACAGCATTCCTTTCTTGCCTTTGGAAACCGTTTTTTTGACAATATGGCAGCGTTGCATAGTTGAGTCTCTTGTCACAATCTTCTTTGTCTCATTTGCCGTAGCACCTGGCAGAGAATAAAAGGTGAAGCTTTTGTGACTGTTTCTTTTCTGTCCTCTTTGACTGTGTCCTTGTCTCTGTACTGCTGGATTCAATAACGAGCTGGCCGGCTTTGATGATTGATGGAGATCGAGTTCCAATCAGCGTGGTTAATTACTATGTCCAACTGAGGTGAGAGGTGCGCATGCAGTGAGGCTTTTCTGCAGCCGGGAAATTACCTGTGTGCTCCGGGGATTCGCTATCTGTTAGAGACAGCTCGCCGACTCCCAATATCAGATTCGTATCATCTTATTTTCATTCATTTGCTGCTGGAAGGCTTTTCTGCTGCACATGGACTTCCCTGCCCTTCCCCCATCTGAGCTGCACTGTTTAGCTGCACCTTTGTGGGGCTTCCATCTGCATGTGACTGGCATATGGTCCTACTTTCAGATCCATTATAGATGGCTAACTGCAGTAGGAAACCAGTTTGAAGAATCCATTACCAATGTGTAACTTGAAAATGTGTCATCTTAGCTTTAACATGTTTCAAACCTAGTGAGCTGCTTACCTAGGTAGCACTTTAAGTCATCATAGATGCTCTCCCAACAGGCAGTTTAGTCAGGCAGCAACATTATGTTGCTTTCTAGCAGCTAGTTTTGGTCAAATTCCAATAAGTCAATCCAGTAAATCCTTCAGTGGGGGAAAAAATATAATAAAATCCAATATGGTGGAAGATAAGAGAAATGTAGACTCTGAAGCAGTGGTTTTCAAACAAAGGGCCGGGGCCCACTGGGAGTCCTCAGCAAACTACCAAGGGAGATACAGCAGGGCTTGAAATTATTTGAACTTTTAATTAAAATGCTTAAAAAAAAATCCAGCAGTAAACTTTTGTTTCTCCTCTATATCTATTGTTTAATTAAAAAACACATTAAATCACAATATTGAGTCCTCTGAATCACAAAATGAACAATGGTATTATTGAATAATATATATCAATATTCCTGGTCTCTGTTAAAAAATAAGTTTGAAAACGAGAAGTATTGTCATAATTACAGCAGAGTGTTGAAGTTATGAACAAATGCTCATCCAGTAATGTTAATAGGACATTCATTCAGAGTTTTCTGGTCTTTAATAGTATTCTCAAACCATTAGCACAAAAATGCTATTCATACACATTTCATGGAACGTTTTATTTCTGAAACATTTTAGTTAGACTCTCATCTAACGTTTTTTAAAATGTTACTACTTGTTTTTAGAACATTCAGGTTTCAGAACATTCAGAAGTAGAACATTAAAAAAGAATGTTCCCTTAAAGTTTGAATAACCAAATAAATAAAATAACAAATAAATAAATAAAAACTGGACATTTTTGACGTTCAAAACATTCAGAAATAATGTTTTCATAATAGGAATGTTAGCAACACCTTCTTAGAACATATTTTTGTTTGCTGGGAATTATGGGGGCCTTTGAATATTGTGTTGGACAAAAGGACTTTCAAGTAAAAAAAAAATCTTGAGAAGCACTGCTCTAAAGACATTTAGTTCATTACTGAGACGCATCTACAAAAATAAATTCAAATTGGACTTGTACTCAATATATGTGTGTGTTATAGATTTTTGTGCTTATTAGGGAGTGTTGATAGCTTACCATCATGCTAACGTCAGGCTGTTGGAATCAGTTGTAAGGCTCTATTCGTGTACTTGATATAAAATTGCAGTTTTGTGGCACATCCCAAAGTCCATAGGACTGTAGGGTATTCCAATTGTCATTTTATGATTTATGATCCACTAGTGCGAACTCCGCAGTGGATAATTACCCAACAGTCTATGTGGCAAAATGTAGAGTCGGAGGGGGTGCCATTTGGGACGGGGCCTAAATTGAGTCTCCTGAGCATTTTATGTGGAGAGCACTATTTTTGCACTATTGAAAAGCAGTATAGTTGTCTTTGTATAGTGTTTTGAAGTCAGTCAATTTATGATGCGCCATTTAGTTTACAGTACTGCTTATGCAGGGAGTAGACAGCAGTGCGACTAAGTTCTGGAATAAAGCCACTGTCATTTTATTTGGATGCCTTATCTAATATATCTTGCATTATATACTATTATATACTGCATTATATTTAGTTTTTCTTCTAACCCTACCATTCATAATGGGTTGAAAAGACATATTTTGTAGAATATTGTAATACTAAAATGCATCCCAAGGCATTTCCAAATGGAATAGACTTTTTTTTTTTCTTCTTCACTAAGGGCTTCAATATCACATGGATGCGAATCCATCATGACAGCTAACCCTTGGTTTGCTAAACCAAAAATGCAAATGATGTCATTATTTACTTGTTCCAGTCCCAGAAGATTTTCTTACATGGAACACAAAAGGAGATATTTTGCTAAATGTCCAAGCTGCTTATTTTTGTACAATGAAAGTAGGCTGATGTATATTCTGCCAAGCACCTTAAAAGCTCAGAGACTTACGCCTCAAGTCTTCAGACGCTAAAGGAATAGCTCCTTTTGTGTTCCACCGAAGAAAGAAAATCACAAGGGTTTTTAGAACAACTTGAGAATAAGTCAATGATGACAGAATTTTCATTTTTGAGTAAACTATGCTTTCACCTTGAAGCAACAAAAATTCTGGCATCATTTCCTCACGGTCATGTCATTTCAAACCTGTATGATATTTATTCTTCTGTGGAACATAAAAGATAGTGGGTGTAGAACCTTAATGATTCATTAAAGGGAACCACAGCAGCAAAAGAAAGGTGTTGGTTTTTCGCAGGTCTATCAGAGTCAAAATTAATTCAGCTAAATATCCTATAATTCTGCTAAATACGGTAGCGGGGGGACAGAATTGGCTTAAGCTTGTGCTCAGGATTTTTTAAGCCTTGGAAATGCTCCCTGGCAGGAGAATGAAGGGTAGCTTGAGGTGTTTGGAGTTGCGAAAATTGTATCCTTTCGCCTCTGTTCTGCCAGCTGAGCGTGTGCCAAACTAATAAAGCCGGCATGGAGGCCTACCAATCATTTTGTACAGCCGTTACACCTTGGACCCTTGTTGAGAGGGCAAAGGCACTATCGGAACATCCAGACTGTGGGGTGAGGGGCTGCCGCTGGCCAGGGGTCCTGAGTGGGAGAGCAGCCTTTGTTCCTAGTAGCTGCTGTGAAAGATGAAGTGGGCATCTGTGAAACACAAAAAAGGTAGTGAGTGCTGAAGACAATACAGGAGACTGTCATTCTCTGTTCACTCCTTTATTCTGTGGTGACAGTGACCTTTAAAAATGGCTCGTCTTCCCACCCCGCTATTATCACTGTAGTCTATCCTTCCAAGATTTGAGAGGAGGTCAGCGTTTAAATGGACCTCTAAAGCCAAACAATAAAACTTGACTCATTTAAATTGGTCAATAAACCCAAAAGAATACTTGATACAAACCAACTCTGTACCAGAGAGTAAAACTTAAGTCAGTATTCAATATAACTCGGTTAAATTTATATAATACATGTCTAGGTCGCTTTTCACCCAAAAATAAATAAAAATATTAGATTTTATTTTGCCTTAAGAAAATGCAAAATAATTTATTCATAAAATAGTCTATTTTTAGGTTATTTTTATCCAGTTTTCTTCCGAATTCTAATTATGGTAATTCATCCACACATATATTTCTAGTTTATTATTTTATGTATTTAATTTATAGCATTAAATTTCTGTTCAAATTATTCTCATTGGTGATTCTCATTACATATTATTTAAATTATAGTAAAAGCAATACTGTAATAAATGATTTTTTAAAAATTGAATCAGCGTAAATCAAAAGTAATTCAAGAAATGCTTCTATTATATATAAATGTTTTATTTTAAATGTTTTTTATAATACAGAAGTAATCTATTTTGCATTCATCTAGTAAGTAATTTTAATTATGCTAAAAAAATCTTTTTTCTTTTGTTTTTTTGGAGTAAAATATGATCTGTTAACTGGTTTTATGAGATTCATACAGTTGCTCTTAAAGGACAAAGACTACTATAAGATGATAAAATTTCAGCAGTTCTGATGAAATTTAGGAAGGAAAAAAAATGGATTCAGCATTGCTCCTCACAGATGGGGAAGAAATGATACTAGAAGATAAAGGCAAGCTGGGAGAGAAGCAGACAAACTGGAGGTGGACAGACATGAAAAGAAAGAGGTTTTCCAGTCGGACTAACGAGCCTGGAAAAGAATGACAAAGAACTGGGATAGAGTCTAAGAGAGTAGTAGAAGCTGCTTGATATGTTGGAAATAAAATCTGAACCTGTGACCGGCTATTTTCCACAGTGCAAACGGTTTTTGCTCTAAGTCTATTTATTTAGCTGAAGGTCAAAAAGCTCAGAAGCCCCTTCTACTCAATAATGCAAAGCCGCAGGGTATTTTCCCTATTCTGGAGAAACTAGAAACAGAAATTCTGGCAAAAGGCGTACTCAAATGTAATTTCCAGATGTGATCCCATTGATTAATAATGAAACTGATATTTTAACCTATTAATCTTCTTTCTATCTGGTGTAATAAAATTACCTATTTTAGTTTAGTCTCAAAGACTGCTTTGTATTATTTCAATGTGAGCTCTTTTATTCTGAGGTTTTGTTTTGATGTATGTTTATGTGGAATTCCCATAATGTTTTCTGGAAATGACTTGAGCCTCATTAAGAGGTGATCTGGAGGGAAAGTGGCCTTTCGTCGCTCTGCTGTTGAAAATGAAGGCTGTGTACAGTACCTGATTGGCACAGCCCGGTCTTTGTGTGAGAGCCAAAAGAGACCATGTGGCTTCCTGTTGTAAAGAAACCAGGTACAGGAGGTCTTTGTTTCTGAAGAACTCTATGTATCCCTATGTGGATATTTCACTTGTAGAGAACTGGCAGTGCGGTAGGTTAGAGCACATTTCTCATAATAAAAGATAAAAGAGAATACCTATAAGTTATTAATTAAATATTAAATAGATTTAGAGTCACATTAGAAAGATACTGTATAAAGTCACATTTGCGAGATGTGTAGCCATATTGTGTAATATAAAGTCGCCTAGTTATTGGTGATATGTAGTAAATTTTAATTAAAATATATGTATTTTTAGTTTAACACACCAGGAAAATATATGCTAGCTTTTCTGAACTGAGATCTCTATTAAAAATGTAGTTGCAGTTATACTTGCTGATCATAAAGAACTCTCTGTCTCTCTGTCTTACCCATCTGCCCTCTACAGTCTGACAGACACTTTATAGAGGTGAAAGTCTTTGGATGACACACAAGACAAACCTTTTTTCTTCCATATCTGCCTGGCTTCAGAAATTTCTACTGAGTGAAGCTGTGGCTCTGAAGTGCTCTTTGGATGTGGTATAAAATGGATTTCACAGGACTAGGGACAGGAGTAACAGCTCATACTTATCAAACAGACAACCTCATTTTCTCTTGGTTCCCTGCACTATGGGCTGCAGAACACGTTTAGAAGTCAATTCCTGAGCAGTGAAAGTAGAATAGATTAGACTTCTGCCTGCTTCCTGACTCCAAAAATGACTCTATTTAGTCAATAACAAAAACATATGATTGTACAAATATGTATTTTGGACAAATACCATGGTAGCAAGTACATCTGCATTCATTTGCTTATCCATTCCAAATGTTTTTTTGTTTTTTTTTTAAAACCATCCATTTAAATCTATCCATTTCCTGTTAGCATGAGAAGATTTTATTTATGTGCCATATACTTTCTGGGCTTGACAAGTTCAAAATCACTGAGGTGGTTAAATTAGTGGGCCCTATTTTAGAAATATTCCTTTTCCTTCAGCGGGGATGGTCAAGGTTGTTCTCTTTTTCATTATTCATCATTTATATGACAATATTCCTGTGAAAATCCAATATTCTTCTGACCTGCTTAGTATTTAAAATCATTCACAGCCACAGAGTCCTCGTATCTAATCTGAATTTCAAGTGACTCTAAAGAGATTGTGTAATTGGTCTATGCTGCACTTTTTCCTCTGTGTTTTGAGCCCATTAAATGATAAATATGGTGCCAGCTTTAAATCCTGAGAATAAATATTTGCAAACTGAACGAGAAACTCATTACAAGAGCCACTGATATTTGCATGTTTGTGGAAATTCCTTGTAGTATCAAATTCAAATAAACTGGACTTCTGGGTGTTACAAATAATTTATGACTAATATTACTGCCAGTTTTACAAATCTAATAATGGTCTGTTCTGTTTAACTGTTTACACCGAGTGAATCACATGCTACTAAAGAAATTAAAACATAGAGGAAAGAAAATCATAATCAGAACCAGAGTATACATTGTAAATTTGAGAAATGTCCTAATTACAAATATTAAACAGAATAATAATCCTAATTTGAGCAATACTGATGTGATCTATGATATGTTGTGCATACCTAACCTACAGATACCTGTAAACTGCCAAGGGTTTTAGATGCCAAATACTAACAGATACTAAAAATCAACTTGAAATTCATCCAAATTCTATTTAAGACAACAGTAAGAGTCCATACCAACATACCATGCAAACTGGTTTATTTAGCTTTTTAACCAATCAGTTTCAACCACTGAGTATTTATATATTCATATAGCCTGCGGTAGCAGCACAAAACCAAATTCTCTGGTTTGTTTATATGGTGAAGTAGTTGTTTTGTCCCTGCTATGGCTCATAGATGTGTAGCAGAGCTCTAATAGCTTAATAAGCTTTGAAAATTGCTGAAAAGGAGGAGACTATGAATGTGGTGTCAGTATCAGCTTTACTGATGCAGGTCTGAGCAGCAGCAGATGGTCATCAGTTGTAGCTGATGGTGAAGTGGTAGCTGGACGAGCTGTATTGCACACCTCTGTGCGTGATCCAAACAGCCGCTAACATGGTAATGATTAAGTATGCTGATCTTCTGATGCTCTGCTGCAGGGTGGAATTCCCTTCTCACCAGTGGAATACAGGCCTCTCCATCTGTGGAAGACACTCTGCTGTTTCTTATTAAAAAGTACTATGGTGGTAACATGGTATAGTGACAGTATTGGATGGTAATACCACAGTACTTAAATATACAGTGGGGTTCAAACATCTGAGACCAATCTGGGCTTTTTTTCTCATTTAAATCTGAAAATGAACAGTTCCTATAAAAGGATTTCAAAATTTAAAACAATGCCTATATGATCTTTGATATATTGTGCATCCTTAGACTACAGATACATGTAAACTGCTCAAGTATCCCAGTGGATTAGATACTAATAGATACTATATACTAAAAGATAGATAAAGAGTACTATGGTGGTAACATAGTATAGTGATAGTATTGGTTGTAATACCATACTTTAATATAGAATAGAGCCCATATATCCTGGACTACATTAAAAATCTGTGTTTTTTCTCATTTTGAAAAACTTTTTTTTTCAATATTGATATGATGACTGATATATTGTCCATACTAAAACTACAGATACCCGTAAACCGTTCAGTAGCACAGGTGTTCAGATACTTAATAGACACTGAAATCCAACCTTAAGTTCATTCAAATTCAGTTTAAGACAACACTAAAGGTTCAGAACAACATGCCATGCATGTATACAAGTTTGTTCAGCTTGTTTATTTAACTTTTTTCACATTTAAATCTGGATATGAACAGTTCCTATGGATAGAAATCCCAAGTTGTATGATTTTGAAAAACTTTAAACAATGAGAAAAATAAATGAAGATTTCTAGGTCACTACAATCAAAGGCAAATGTGTGAAAATGACGATTTGAACTTCTCAGTTAAGGTCAGATTTCCTTCCATTGAACCACACCAGAAATTTGCTGATATCATTAGCAGGGGGACATATTGTACCTGAAATTCATGTAAATATTTAAATTAAACTTCTCACTCGAGTTTTTATATTTTGTAATGTAGCATTAGACCTAGTGGTCTCAGACATTTAGACCCCTCTGTACACCAGAGTTTACTGGTGTCTGTTATAAACACAGTTTCTTTATTGAAATTCTTTGTTGAAAGCTATATAACAGTTACCTCTGGACTATGAAGTGCAAATGATGTTAGTGAACAGAAAGCGCATCTATCTTACAGGAATTAATCTAATCCAGATGTGTTTATGCTGGAACAAATGTTGCCTCGCATCAGTCTTAAGGAATCTATTCGAGGAAAGCTTAATATTTGCCAGAGCGCAATTATCTTATATAGCAGTTCAGCCAACAAAAGCAGCTGTTGTAAAGCTCTCTGGGCTGTTTCTTTAGAAGTCCAAATGCGAGTCAGCACATAAACATAAGTGTTTGGTTCCAGAAGGCCTCTCTTAGTGGACAGAGGGTTGACCACAATTATTACCCACAGACCCCGATACTTCCTATCTGACCAACACCCCGAAACTCCATTACAGGAGACTTTAAGACAATGTGGGATAGAAAATATGCCTCCACTATGTGAATGGGCCATAGTGAGGCTTGTGGTAGCTAATGGCTAATCTACGTATACACAAATGCAGCATTAATGCTGTTCAACAGTAATGTTACATTTAAATGTATGCTCCATTACACCAGATAAGTTATCCAGTTGTTAAGTCTGACATTGTGTGTCTTTGTTTCCGGGTCCAAATGCTCGATCAGGTTCCAAAAGCAAACAACAAACGTTATTATACACTCACATTGTATTGTAGTAGCTAACTTTTATCTTCACACTGAAATATCAGTTTGCCAGACAGTGATTCATCTTTTCTGAGTCGTTACAATATTGGTGTCCTTGATAGTGAGCCCAGGACTGCAGTGTACTTAAAGGTGCACTATAAATTAATAGTGTTCATAAATGGCTGTTGAGATAGTATTCTCACTTGAAAGTTGAGTAGAGGCTTGGACACGGAAACTGTATTTGATACTGCAAAACATAACACATGGATTATTCAGGTAGGCAGCTACAAACATGAAAACAGTTCAAGTAACTTTGACTTGCTCATCAAGATTCTCTTTTGTTAAACTTTTGCTTCTCCATGACAGTAGGTGTCCTTAAAGAGACACTGTAGAGCAAATTCCAAATGTTTTTGCACCCTTGAAGGGCGGTGTGTGAAGGGGACGCCACACGAAGGGTCGTTCCAAGTGAAAGTAAGCAACATAGCTACCTCACAGAGTTCCATCCCTCATTGTAGTTACCGAAGGTCATTCCAAACAGCCTTATTATGAGACACAATTGCCTTGCTCCCTCAAAAGTCCCCGCATCAAGGGTTCTGCCATTAGGAGTGAGTAGGGAATAGGGATGCTCACTTCCAAATGGAATTCGCCCTTACCATAGAGAAGGCAGTTTATGCTAACGGATTCTATAGTGTCCTTGTGGCAATGCTGAGAATGCAACTCATAGTTGGATTGCATTAGGGATTGCGTTATGACACATCTTGGAACATGTGTACACACTAGACACTTCATCAGGGGTAGCCAACTCTCCTCCTGGAGGACTGTCTTCCTGCAAACTTTAGTTGCAGCCCTGCTCCAAAACACCTGCTTGTAAATTTCAAGTAGCAGAGTTGGATTTAAATCAAGCTGGAAAACAGAAAAGTGGATTTGGATGGCACCACTGGACCCGCCTCTCTAAGATTCTCACTGGGCAATTCATGTATATGTCAACGTGAACTGTAGTTACTCTTAAAAATTTGAAACTTTGTTTGGCACCAATAGCCTTGTGGGCAGCATGCTGACATATAGCATCGTTGCACTTTGAACGTCCCGAGTTTGAGTCCCGGCATGCGGACCTTTACCAATCCTCCCCCCCTCCCCTCTCTCTCTCTCTCTCTCTCTCTCTCTCTCTCCCACTTCGCTTCCTGTCTGAGCATAATAAAAAAAGCAAAAGAAGGACTTTTTTAAATTCTAAACTTTGGTTATAGGGATGGAGTGTTAGAAACCAATGATTTTTTGCAGCATCTTTGGAATAAGGGTGACCTCCCTGCGAGTACTCTCAGATCAATGTGCCAGTGTATTTTTTTCTTGTAAGATCTAGTAAATTATTTTTCAAATGTGTACATGTGTCAAATCAAAGAACATACTCTGGCAGTTTGTGATTCCAACACAGCTTCAGTTTCGAGTTAAAGAGGGGAGAAGGGCGTCCTCATTAGCAGTGATCCCAGACATTAACCCTTGAGTTAAAATGGCAGAATGATGACTTTTGGTTCTTGTGTTGGCCCCAGCCATGCCATCTCTTTGTAGACTCGCCATAAACCAGTCTCAACTGCTTCCAGCTATATTTAGCATTCGACTCATTACTTGGTGCAGTATTTAAAAAAGCCTTAAAAAGCTTGTTCTTCATTTCCCATCCGAGAAGTACAGATGATTCAAGTTATTTATCCACACAAAGTCCTGATGACTCTCGAGGCCAAGATTTGAATAATTTATGAGGACAAATTCAGAGTAATTGCGCTTAGTTTGACTTTTTGCATTAGACTTGTCGGTTCTAACCCTCGTTTCTTTTTGAGAGAGCAACATAACAAGATATTCAAATGAATGTCCTAATGTCCAAGGGCTCTGTTTGTAATTTTACATTTATAATTAAAATGATTTATAATGCATTCACTCAGTGTTATCCTCTCTTTACCGCAACATTTCGTCATTTTTGGACACTAGTAATGAAGTTTTGACATTTGAATGGATGTGTTTGGCTCTCAAGTGCGAGAATAAAAGAAATATTAAGATGAACAAATGTTGTATTATATTAAATATTTGGAATCTAAAGCCAAGGCCCATGTTCATTCACACAAATGTAATTTGAATTTTATTGCGATGATGCAAATACCTTCCGTTATTAAATCCCCCAACCCAAAGTTCAACCTAATTTCAGTTCATCGTATTGTGTTATGATGAGAAATCCAGGGTTGATTTTATGCTCTTTCTTTGTAGGATCAGCAGTGAGGAACTTCAGCCCATTCTGGTTCTCCACAGAGCCATCAGATACGCTGGCAGTGCGGGGAGCGCCGACGCTGCTCAACTGCTCAGTCTACAGTGAGTCTCCTGCCAAGATCGAATGGAAGAAAGATGGCTCTTTCCTCAGCCTGGCCTCGGACGATCGCAGGCAGGTCCTGGCCGACGGTTCTCTGCTCATCAGCTCAGTGGTCCACTCTAAACACAATAAACCTGATGAGGGGGTTTACCAGTGCGTGGCCACTATAGACAACCTGGGCACCATCATAAGCCATACAGCTAGACTCAGTGTCGCAGGTAAGTCACATGTGGTTTGATACACACATCTACACAGTGTTTTCACACAAACTGCATAATATATGGACCATATATTGACCCATGTTGGGCAGTGGTTCTTAACAGGTTTTGCTTCAAGACCCATGTTGTTATAAATGCAAGGACAGAATGACAGCGAGAGAGCTCTGTATGTCTGTCCTGTCTTTATCCTTCAGCGTTATCGCCTGCAGAGGAGTTCAATAAGTCAGTCAGGGCATCTGCTGATGCAGCACCATTGTTGTAAATGTGTGAGAGCAGGTATGTTTGGCAGTACAGCTGCTGCTATATTGGGCCCTTTGAGTCAAAATGAAAGTGACCTTGTTTCATTTGCAGGAGGCAAGCAGCAGGGATTATGAGGTGTTTGAGTTGGGTCTTACCCTGAAATTCAATTTGCTGTTGGGGGAAAAAGGAATGCAATTAAGTTACATCAAGCCCTTACAGTCTTGCAGAGTTGACTGTGTAACCTCACTAAAATCTCTCTGAAGGAATTTTGCTCTGAAAAGTCAGAGGCAAATGTTTTGTTTCATTTGCAGGAGGCAAGCAGCAGGGATTATAAGGTGTTTGAGTTGGGTCTTACCCTGAAATTCTTACCCTGAAATTCAACTCAAATAAGGTGTTTGAGTTGGGTCTTACCCTGAAATTCAATTTGCTGCTGGAGTGAAAAAGGAATGCAATTAAGTTACATCAAGCCCTTACAGTCTTGCAGAGTTGACTGTGTAACCTCACTAAAATCTCTCTGAAGGAATTTTGCTCTGAAAAGTCAAGAGGCAAATGCTTTTTTGAGGTAGCTCAAGAGTCTTTCCCCATGGAAGTCTGTTTTGAGTGAACAAGCTCATTATTTCTTGAAAACTTTTTAGTGAGGTATTCTCAGATGTGAAACAGATTGGACCAAAGTGTGTGGTTTTCTGACAATCCGTACAGTTTAAATGGTGTTTCAACAAAAATCCCACTACTGGGTTTTGGGATTTTCCCAGAGGGATGGAAAATCACAGCTTATTGTACATAATATCTCAAATGTTTCTCCTAGACTAAAGCAGGGGTCTTCAGCCTTTTAGGCCACAGCTACTCAAGGAGAAATACTTTCAATATTTACATACTTCATGATACTTACATTGTAAAGTGAATGAACAGTAATATGCTTGTATGTTTTATTTTATCTTGATAGATTTTTTTGTAGGAAAGACAATGGAACATTAAGCTGAACTGTAAATTCTTACTCTTTACTTTGGCAGTTAATTTAATATTATGTTTTTACACATATTTTAACAGAAACAGAAATCTATATAAATGTGAAGTTAAACATTTCTCAGATTCATTCTAGAACAAATTATCTGAGCTGTACTATCCACATTTGTTCTATAACTCTATTCTTTGTTTAAACTTTGCCTTACTAACATGTTGATAAATTGAATCGTTTAATTTTTCTATAAGCACA
This sequence comes from Spinibarbus caldwelli, assembly GCA_039654775.1. Classification (NCBI taxonomy): domain Eukaryota; kingdom Metazoa; phylum Chordata; class Actinopteri; order Cypriniformes; family Cyprinidae; genus Spinibarbus; species Spinibarbus caldwelli. The sequence goes on from CM077221.1 coordinate 37,579,763, forward strand.
TGACTTGTATTACACATATAGGTAAATAATATTTAGCATATGTACATTCATTGTAATGACACATAAGGATTCAATTCAATTCAGTTCAAGTTTATTTGTATAGCGCTTTTCACGATACAAATCGTTGCAAAGCACCTTTACAGGAAATTAAGTTTCTACAATATTTATATATTGTAGAAACTTAATATATTTAACATATGGCAAAATTTGGTAATTCTGTATGTTGTGTGAGGGTTGGCATCATCTGAGGTCCTCTGAGGGGTTGGCATCATCTCTTCTCAGGTGTTTGGTCATCTCAGATCATTTAAGGGTTGGATCCAGACTGAAGTTTGTGTAATTCCTAGTTACCACGGGATGTTAATCCCGTGGCAGAAACAGGGAAACAAATAGAGACATAATTAGCGTAGCTGCTGTTCCATCCAAGCAAAAATGATTTGTTCAACCTAAGCTAAAGAATAATGTGTGTTTGATCAGATATAACTGCAGTACAAGATTATGAGATTATGAGAAGAATACTTGGCTAAAGAGATGAGTCTTTAATCTAGATTTAAACAGAGAGAGTGTGTCTGAACCCCGAACGTTATCAGGTAGGCCATTCCAGAGTTTGGTAGCCAAATGTGAAAAAGCTCTACCTCCTTTAGTGGACTTTGCTATCCTAGGTACTACCAAAAGTCCAGAGTTTTGCAACCTCAGGGAGCGGGACGGATTGTAGCGTGGTAGAAGACTAGTTAGGTATGCAGGAGCTAAACCATTAAGGGCCTTATAGGTAAGTAATAATATTTTGTTACTGATACGGAACTTGATAGGTAGCCAGTGCAGAGACTGTAAAATTGGGGTAATATGATCATATTTTCTTGACCTGTTAAGGACTCTAGCCGCTGCATTTTGGACTACCTGTAGCTTATTTATTGAAGATGCAGGGCAACCAGCTAGCAGTGCATTAAAATAGTCCAGTCTAGAGGTCATGAATGCATGAATTAGCTTTTCTGCATCAGAAATAGGTAACATGTTTCATAGCTTGGCAATATTTCTAAGATGGAAGAACGCTGTTTTTGTAACATGGGAAATATGATTTTCAAAAGACAAGTTGCTGTCTAATATAACACCCAGATTTTTGACTGTAGAGGAAGTAACAGTACATCCGTCTAGTTGCAAATTGTAATCCAAGAGATTCTGTGTACTGTTTTTTTGGTCCAATAAGTAATATCTCTGTCTTATCTGAATTTAATAAGAGAAAATTATTGGTCATCCAATCTTTTACATTTTTAACACACTCTGTTAGCTTAGATAATTTAGAAGTTTCATCTGGTCTTGTTGAGATATATAGTTAAGTATCATCAGCATAACAATGGAAACTAATCCTGTATTTTCTAATAATATTACCAAGGGGCAACATGTATATTGAAAATAGCAGAGGACCTAGGACAGATCCTTGTGGTACTCCATACTTTACTGGTGATAACTCCCCGTTTAAATAAACAAAGTGGTAGCGATCGGACAGGTAGGATCTAAACCATCTTAAGGCCTGCCCTTGAATACCCGTATAGTTTTGTAATCGATCTATGAGTATGTCATGATCTATAGTGTCGAACGCAACACTAAGATCAAGTAAAACTAGCAATGAGATGCAACCTTGGTCTGACGCAAGAAGCAAGTCATTTGTAATTTTAACAAGTGCAGTTTCTGTGCTATGGTGTGGCCTGAAACCTGACTGAAATTCTTCATAGAGATAATTTTTTTGCAAGAAGGAGCACAATTGAGCGGACAACTTTTTCTAAAATTTTAGACATAAACGGAAGATTTGAAATGGGTCTGTAATTTGCCAGTTCACTAGGATCTAGTTGTGGTTTCTTAATAAGAGGCTTAATAACCGCCAGCTTGAATGGTTTTGGGACGTGACCTAAAGATAACAATGAGTTAATAATATTGAGAAGCGGTTCTTCTGCTACAGGTAACAATTCTTTCAGTAATTTAGTGGATACATGATCTTAATATTTTAAAAGAAATCTCAGTGACAATGTTGACATTTAAATAAAAAATAACAGAGAATTCCATTAAGTCTTCTGAGCTTGAAATAGAAAACTCTGAGCCATTTAATTTCTTTGTATGTGCTAGTTTGCTATACTGTATGGCCCTCGACCCTTGCTGTCTGGGATTCAAAGAGGGGAAGATCATCAATAAATCATATACAGCAGTACGATCATCTTCCACAAACGCATACGTGCATGCACTGGCAATGGATGTCTATGAAGCAACTGCTGGATGCTTACATAGTGTGCACTTATAAAAACAATCTAAAATGTGTCTGCAGAAATGCACTGGATGCATATAACTGATAATGCATTTTTCTTTTGTTTGTACAAAATGAGATTTTCATTTTGATGCCCTGAAAAAGAACATATTTATTTGTATTTCATAACACAAACAATGCCTGTGGTGTTTTGTTTTGTTTTTAGGTAAGCTTATAAAATATCGCCTTTTTCACTTGCACTCCCACATTTTATTCTCTTAGAGACCCTGAACCATCTGCTGTGGTTGACAGGCGTGCAATAAAAAGGTTAATTGTTGCGTCTTTGCTGTGGGCTATTACAATGCCATTGCTTTGGGAACAGCGCTGCCACCGCCACAACCTGTGAGACGTCAGAGCGACAGGCACTCAGACAAATGCAAGAGTAATCAACATGATGGACAGAAGAAAATCGTGTCTCTCCTTCCTTCAGTCGCTTACCTCTTTTCTTTCTTCAATCGCTTACCTCTTTTCTGCTTAAACACACATAAAAACAAAGGCGCTTTTCTATCTCTTTGCAGCAGTGAGACAGTGGCCATCACGTCTGCATTCATTCAGAAGGGGATTAGCCACGGCCTTGGCTGTTTGTATTCGTGAAGCGTCGGCTCGAGATGGCAGGGCAGGGAGCAAGACGTGGGTAATGGGAATTGTCTAGCTCGTGCCGCCTCACAGCACGCTCCACACTTTGAACCCAACTCCTCAAGGCAGACTAGAAGCGGGGTCGTTCAAGCTGCCAAAGAGAACACCTGAAATGAAAGACCTTGTTTGTATGCTCCACTGCTACTCTGGAGGAACCCGGAAATAATTCTCTACATTTCTTCCTGTCTCTAAAAATGAGGCAAAATGTTGCTGTGTAGAATCACCTTTTGGCACTCTTTTGTTGAGGTGATTTTGCCAAGTAGGACATGTTCCTGGATCACCTTTCTTGTTGGTCTTTGCTTAGGACAAGGAAGTCTATAGTACCTGGAGAAAGCTATCTGTTGGCATTCTGATACTTCTCAATGGCAGTTGCTCGGCTGGCACATGCCCCCCTGAAACAAGCATGGAAATGTGCCATCTTTGCTCATGATCATGCCAGTATGTGCTGGTACTCCTTTCTGTCATTAGCCAAGTTTCCATCCAAAGTTGTGAATTTAACTTACGTGTAAAATTAGAATATTTCACTTATTATCACTTCCGGATAAACTGGCATTAATATCACTTAGAAAAGTGGAAGAAGCCACTTAACATAATAATTTCCATGTATAATAAATTAAGTGCGCCTCAGAGCGAGCGGACGAAACACAATAAATGCAGTCATTGCTTTTGGAGGTGGATGCCTGCTGTTTGGGAATGTGTAAGAGAGTTCTAGGAGGCAATAATACAGAAATACTTTGACGACAGACTTTGCTCAGGCATTTCAGAAAGACCATAAAAACTTTTCAGATGCTGTGCAACAAGATCGGTCCACTGGTAGGTCAGGTTATGTCGTCCCATAGCGCAAAGTCACGTGACATTTTTGATGCATATGGAGGAATTTATTCGTAGAATGCGTTTCCATCTCCCGTTATTCGCAAGAACCCTTTTTTGCACAAGTCAAAGTGATTTCTTTTTCAAAATTTGGCGTTTCCATCACTTATTTCTGATGTGATGCATCAAAATGCGCATAAAAGCAGGGTGATGGAAACTTAGCTATTGTTTGAGAGAGATTGAAAGTAAACATGGATAAACTACTGGTACTCTCTTTTGTACGTGTTGGAGAGAGATTTTCCCAATTTTCTTGGCACAATTTCTCTCTCTTCCACAGTTTATCACATTTGACATTTCTCAACAAGACATTTCTGCGAAACTATTACCTGGTTCCAGCAAGCTTTAAGGCAGTGGAACTGATTTTTTTCCAACTTGGGAACTGCCTTTTTGTGGTGGAAATGCACAGAATGGTTCAAGAATTGGGACACGAACCATCACTGGAAACTGGTCAGTTAAAAAAAAAAGCCACCAGGTCAGTTAAAAAAAAAAAAACCTCAGTGACACCACTGTTTTCCCATGAATATATCTGAAGTAGTTTAAATGGCATTTGTTTTGCAGAGTTCTGGTGCTCTGAATTATCAGGGCATGTTTTGTGCCATAAAAACTGATCCAGGGTCAGGATGTGACATTAATCCAGGATCTTTCCTAACCCTGTCTGCATAACCCTCATTCGCCCTTCTGCATCCCTGTCTTCCTGTGACCTCTGCTCGAGTGGAGCTGTCCTGTTTCCCGAGCTGTCTGCTGGTCTCTCAATCAATCAGTGTTTCATTTCATACTTCAGCCCTCTACACTCACCCGGCCCTGCTGGCTGCCACCCAGCAATGAAATTCAAACGAAACACAAACAGCTATGAATTTCAAACACCGGTGACACTGGAAACATTCATATTTCAGATGTTTCATTTTGTGCTGGTTCCGGTACAGTTCTAGCAGCTGTACTGTTTTGGACAAGCTTTGTTGTTGCTTATACTCTGAGAATGTCTTATTTAGGAAAAGTGTAATAGAACAGCAGTCAAAGAGTCAAAATCGAATTTGCAGTGCCTGTATGTGCACCATGGTACGATGTGCTAAAATGCTAGCCTACAAAGAGGCATTGCCCTCTTCACTGGTTGTTTGCTCCTGTGTCAGCTTTCAGTTTGAACACTGAAATGAATTGCAGCCTGAGATAATATCTCAGACAATGAATGCTGTCTGAAATTCATTGTGTGCTCATTTGAGTTTGAAATGCTTTATCAGTGCTGTAGTGAAGTATATCACTGCTCCCTAGATAGGCACCTTTCTGAGAACATGCCTCTACTGTTCCACTGACATCTGTATTAGTACATATGTGTGCTTGTGTATTTATATATATGTCATTTGGAGGGTATTTTGGTTGAATGAATGGGCGTAGACAATAAGTATGGATCAAGTTTAGGGGCTTAGGTTTCATTCCTATACTTAACCACTAAGCAGGGACATAGAAACCTCCCAGAGAGTAATATTTACACAACATCCACACTCAGGAAGAGAACACAGAACCGTTGTTTCGTGGTAAAGTTTGGCACATGATTCCAGTGACCTGAATTGTCATTCACTGTGAGCACTCAGGTCTGTCTTTGGATCAGCTCCACTGCCCGCGCTTGTGGCTTTCAGCTGTGCAGCCTGTGCGGGGCATTTTTAGCTTGTATACAGGCCAACAACATTTGTCCATGTTGCTGTATTCCACCTCCCATACATATTAAAGCAGGATCATGCAGCGAGCGTATAAGAGGGAGAAGATGGATCACTTGTAGAGAAATGAATGAGAAAACCACAACACTGCAGGAAAAGAAGCCTTTAGGTTTAAAGAACCAATCAGCTTAAACCTAGAGAGGTGGTGTTCGTGCATGGAGGAATTTGCTCTATTTTAAGGTCTGTTTTTGTTATCATCTAAATACCGATTTCAGTGTCGATGTGCTGACAGTTAGATATCTGCTGTGCAGTAATGTGAGAGGATGGAAACGTCAGTGCAGCAAGAAGGCTAGTAGTTACCAGAGGCACTCTAAATGTACTGTAAGTACTAAATATCTGCTTAGAGAAGGTGAATGACAATTTAAATGACACAAATTAGGATATTTCTGATGAAATCCGAGAGCTTTCTGACCCTCCATAGACAGCAACAGAACTACCACGTTAAAGGCCCAGAAATGTAGTAAGGACATTGTTAAAATAGTCCATGTGACATCAGTGCTTCAACCTTAATTTCATGAAGAAGCTGTTATTTTTGTTTTCTCTGCACATAAAAAGTATTCTTGTAGCGTCATAACATTATGGTTGAACCACTGATGTCTCATGGACTATTTTAATGATGTCCTTACTACCTTTCTGGGCCTTGAACATTTCAGTTGTGTTGCTGTCTATGGAGGGCCAGAAAGCTCTCTGATTTCACCAAAAATATCTTAATTTGTGTTCCAAAGATGAATGAAGGTCTTATGGGTCTGGAACGACAAGAGGGTGAGTAATTAAAGACAGAGTCACAATAAATTTGCCTTCAAACGCTTTGCTTGGAGTGACTTTTATAAAAAAGCGCATTGAATTCTTGTTTTTTCAGAGAAAATTATCAATCAAATGTCACACAGAAGACACCAGACACCAGAACACGAGCATCCCATACTAAAGACCTGCATCCAAAACACAATATATGCAGCAACCTTGAAGCTTTTATTTTGAAGTACGATACATTGAACAGATTGTCAGATAGTGGTATTTACCTCAGATTGAGAGGGCAAACAGGAGGAAATCTCCCTATGAATCATTCATCATACCTGACAAACTGTTGCCCTCTTTTCTATCCTTGATGCTTGCATGTTTGTTTCCAAGTTGCACTGATGTAACAGACACATTTAGAGACCCAGTGTTTCGCATTATTCATGATTTTATATTTCACTAAGAAAATCCTCAGAGAATCCAAATTGTGTATCTAGCATTTGCAGGTAAACTTTATCGTGCTCTCCCCTGTTTAGCACTTTTACCTGTGGGATCCGTTTATCACTCTTCGTCACTTATGACTTAGCCAAGGCTTTTCATAGATAAGTCTTTGGAAAAAAAAGAGTGAATCTGCATAACAAAGCAAATCTAGATGCTGTTGGTTCATTGTTTGTACTCCCACAACACATTGAGATGCATTGTGCAGTGCTGTGGAGAGTGAGATTGGATGGTAGACAGCACGTCTTTACTAGAGCAGGACTCTTTGGCTCTTTCAACTCTGCACTGAAGTGTCATTATGCCAAAAGCCTCTCATCTAAAAATTGGCGCTTACAAATCCTGATCGCTCCTCTCAAGCTTCAACCCCAGGGGAAATCTGCTCTTCAATACAACTCTGATTGAGACGGACACAAGCAACATCACGCATGGCTGTCCTTCATCAGCTTGACAGACCTTTGAACTGTATCCATTTGGATTTTCGTAAGGATCGATGTATTTGTTAAGAACGTTGAGTAGCAGTGGCAGTCCTCATGGAGTGGGCTGTGATTTATTTTGTCATCAATGTAAAATTGTGTTATTTTTTTTCTTTCTTTTTTTTTGCAGTCTTGGCTGAGAATAAATATTCAAGAAAGGTGCTAAATGAAGCATGCTTATGCTCTTTGGACCCCGGTGGTCTGTCTGACTTAGTAAGAGGATCCACTGAAAATCATTGAAGAGGCATTTCTAAGTGGTTACGAGGGCATTATGGGTCATTGCTAGGATGTTAATAGAGTTTCTAGGTGGCTGCTAGCAGAGGTGGGTAGTAACGAGGTACATTTACTTTGTTACATTTACTTGAGTAAATTTTTTGAGTAACTAATACTTTGAGTATATTTAAAGATGGGGACTTACTCTTACTCAAGAACATTTTTAGTTAAAAAAACGGTACTTTTACTTTATTATTGTGGGCGACGCTCCTCTTGTTACTTTATCTTCATGCAATACAAGTTAAAAATGCTTCAATTTATGGTAACACTTTCTATGAAGCCCATATTTATAATAAATTATAAGGGTATTTTTAAGGCATTATAATGAATGCATAATGCATTATAAAAAAACCTTATAATATGTTATATCGTCTTATGAATATTCATAAGAACAGTTTTAATGTATTATAATATTTACTTATTAGTGGTTATAGCCTAAAAGAGTATGATGATTTATAACACACAGTGAACATGTTGCATCCACTTAAGTTACAATGGATTAAATTTCTCATAGTTATAATGTATTATAAGTCTCATATCTTGCCATCTTTCTAATGCTACTTTACTTAAAGCCATCAATGACCACTTATAAGTATAGTAATAATAATAGTAATATTTTTTTCTCTCTCTCAAACAGCCATAAGATCAGATATCAGATCAGATGAATGTGTAATATGACACATTTGCTTTGAACTATTTTTATTTTAATATCAGTTTGATTATTTTGATGGTACCCTTTAGACAGCTGTTGATAAGTAACTCTGCAACTGCATGTCAACTAGCAGTCAGTGGAGTATTAGTAGTACAGTAGTGGTCAGAATTATTGGCACCCTTGGTAAATATGATCAAAGAAGGCTGTGAAAATTAATCTGCAATGTTAATCCTTTTGATCTTTTCTAGGGGTACCAATAATTGTGTCCAACATGTATTAGAGAAAAACATTCATAATGATATTTCCCCCCATTTTAAATTCTTATTATCCAATGAAAGGTTAGATTTTTGTGAATTTTGTAAATAAAAGATCAAAAGGATTAACAACGATTAACAACATATTATAAGGTTTTCCTAAAGGCTGATGAAAATTCTGATTTGCATCACTGAAATAAATTACATTAAAAAAACATTAAAATCTTTTGAATGGCTGTGTGTGTGTGTGTGTGTGTGTGTGTGTGTGTGTGTATATATATATATATATATATGCCTATATATGCACACTACACATAAATCTTATCTATATATCTAAATAAAAATAGACTATAGATATACAGTATATGATCCAAAGTAGCTACTAACTAACTACTTAAGTAGTTTTTTTTATCCGATACTTTTTTACTCTTACTCAAGTAACTATTCAGACTATTACTTTTACTTTTACTTGCGTAAATATTTCTATAAGTACTTTTACTTTTCTTTTACTACAGTACAGAGTACAGTTTTTGGGTACTCTACCCACCTCTGAATGTAATTGAAGTTCATTGCAAAATATGTATAAATATCCAAATATGTAAGTATTTTGCAGCATAGTAAGACTGATTACACTTTTCTGCAAGCTCTGTTGGTGCGATTTATTTGATGCAGTTCTCTGATTGGTAGGGTGTTCTAGGTCAGGGTCTTTCACTTATTGATGCCATGGACCCCCAATATGTGAAAAAAAGCTTTTACTGTGTTAACACTGTATAACAATAATTGCCATTAATCTTATGATATCTGACCAGTCTAAAAAAATATTTATAATTTTTTAACTTTTTAATAATACATGATTTATACTTTCCCACTATCACTCCTTTGTAACCCCCTGTTGTAGGTGGATCATGTTATAGATAGACAGACACTTAGTTTCTTAATTTAAGGTTTAGCACCTTCTAAACTTCAGGCATGTCAGTCAGTTTCCATAAGGCTTGAGTCTGTAGGTGGTAAGCTCCTGCTTAGCTCTCTTGTCAGAGCAGATTCAGGCACCGCGGTCAACCCTTCAGCCCCAGAATGCCATCTGTCTGCAGCCAGCAGATTCTCAGTTTGCTTCCATGCATAGCATTTTTCCCTCTGTCTGAACGGACTTGCATTTTAAACCCCTCATTATTTGAGTATTTGGCTTATATCATGTTTTTCAGTTTCCAAATTCTCACTGTAGCGTTATTGATTTGTCTCTGCCATCAGTGAAGTCAAAACAGTTTGAACCCTGGGTTGTTTATTCTGTTTAGTAGCCTTTAGCAGGAGGCTCATTTGTATTTGTGTCACCGCTTTGTCTCGATCCTGGCCGCAGTTTCAAAGTGTCACTCAAAACTAATAAAAGATGGGGAGGCAGTCGCTGTTGCCACGTTACAGGATTCTCGTCTTTCTCTCAAGAGCAGCAGGAGTGAACGCTTGTAGAAGTAAAGCAGACAGCCGATTCTCACTCTCTGAATGAAATAAATCCGGTTTCCGAGTTGGACGTGCCTGCTGGGGCCCAGCTCTTTGAACAACTACAGCAGAATGATGGGAATGAGGGGGTTTTAAGTGCATAAGTTTAAGGTCCTTGTTTCACGAGGCTGCCCTGAACCCTTTGCGCAAGGACTCTGGGGAACCTTGAGGAATTTCTCTGCCTGCTAAGTAACTTCTGTCAGTATGTAGCGAGTGAAGTGTGTCCAGGATTAGACAGTGAACCCAGGTCAAGAGCAGAGTGTGTGTAGCAGTGTTGGGGAAGCTACTTCAAAGCAACCAAGCTACAGTCTAAGTTAGTTAAAGGTAAAGTGAGTAATTTCAGTGCCACTAGCATCGCCAACTGCTAAAATAATGACTGTATTCAACCAGGTTTCTTGAACACTCCGCCCATTTACCATTAGTTGTAGAGATAGCTCTGCCCCAAATTCATATATATACAGTGGGTACGGAAAGTATTCAGACCCACTTAAATTTTTCACTCTTTGTTATATTGCAGCCATTTGCTAAAATCATTTAAGTTCATTTTTTTTCCTCATTAATGCACACACAGCACCCCATATTGACAGAAAAACACAGAATTGTTGACATTTTTGCAGATTTATTAAAAAAGAAAAACTGAAATATCACATGGTCCTAAGTATTCAGACCCTTTGCTGTGACACTCATATATTTAACTCAGGTGCTGTCCATTTCTTCTGATCATCCTTGAGATGGTTCTACACCTTCATTTGAGTCCAGCTGTGCTTATATTATTTTAAAATATATTATTTCCGTATTAATTGCACTTTTTAAACGTATGCTAAAGTGTACTTCTTTTCATAAGCGATGCCAGTTTGCTCAAACATAGAGCAATGTTTTGATAGCACGACAGTATTTTTAAAAGTATTTTAACATCCAAAAAGGTACAAAGGTACACAAACTACTTTTTGCTTCAACAATAAATAAATAAATAATAAAAAATATGCATGGATGAATCATTCACAGTAAGATTAATAACACTCATTTAGAAAATAGATTCAATGAATTTTCATTTCATGCTGACTTTAAATATATACAGATATATTTACACAAATCTATAATATATAAATACATAAATATAAACTATAAAATTATGAGCCAGTCAAAAGCATAGTAATGAAAACTGCTGTGCAAGTACTTAAATCTGTAAATCCAGTTTAAGTTTGATTGAAATAAACCATCTGAATAAACTGATTCTAGAAGTTGCTTGTTACAACAAAAAGCTATTATATTTCAAAAGCAGCTGAATTATTCTCAGACTAATTAAAATGTTATTGAGGCAGTATCAACGGCTAGATTACTTTTAGCCAGTTACTCCCCAACACTGGTGTGTTCAGCTGAGACTGTATAGGAGAGGTGTGAGGCGACATTCCTGGGTTTTCTCTGCTGGTTTGTTTTCACGGTCATGAAGTGCCGTGGTCTGAGGGGCCCCTGCAGCTGCAGCTCTGTTTGTGCCATGCAGCTTCACACCTCACAGGAGGAACCTGTTCAGACTGGTCAAATATGAAACAACACTAGAGGGGCATGTTTCAGACGTGTCAGTGGAGCCAACACCATTGGAGCTAGAGAGGGGCTTTATCACTAGCTAGTGTCAGTCACAGGGTGTCTGACGCTCTGAAATGAGCCATGCAGGCAGTCTTATGCATGTGGGCTCTCTATGACACCAGATGAATATTTTCAATTAAAACAACACCATGACCAAAGGTTTTTATTGCTGTTTCTTAAAGGGATAGTTCACCAAAAAATAAATAAATAAAATAAAATAAAAATAAACTAACTTACTTCTGCAGAATACAAAATAATATATTTAAATAAGTAAGTAAGTAAGTAAGTAAGTAAGTAAGTGAGTAAGTAAATAAATAAATAAAACCAAACAGTTTTGGTTACAATTGGCTTCCATTTTATGGAGGAAAAAAAAAAACACTAAGACATTTCTCAAAATATCTTCTTTCATGTACCACTGAAGAAAGAAAGTCATAAAATATCCTATTAAGAGAGTTCTCAGTTATTGATTTTTTTAAATATTAATTTTGTCTAAGATGTTTTTCTCCCTAAAATTCCTTAAGATAAATAACAATAGAAACAAATGAGAACATTTCTGACGTGTATACAGTAGGATCAGGACTTTTTATTTATTAGTTTTTCATCTGTGAGAAATCTGCAAATATGCAGCACTGATTCATTTGTAAAAGGACTACATGCATGAATTATGTATTATTTAATCATATATATATCATTATTTACATAATAAATGTAATTATAGTAATTATAATTTACATATCAGTGCTATTTAGATTTAAATTTACAGTTATTTGATAAAATAATCTGTTAAACAAGGCAAATATTAATATAAATAAGATTGAATATTAATAAAATTACACATTAAGCACACATTTATAAATATATAAATATATAAATAAATATATTTTAATAAATATATGCATATCTGTATAAACCTTATAATCTTGGCTCATGAATATTAATTAGGTGATGAACCCTAACCGTAAAATATTTATGTGGCTGGCTACAATTTTTTTTCTTCACATGGCAGCTGAAACTCCTAAATGTAATAATTAATCTTCCAAATATTATTATAATGGTTACTTTACCCCTATGGCTCACCCGATAAATAAAGAACATTTGTGGGCAATTTGGAGAAATTTAATGAGTTTATATATATATATATATATATATATATATATATATATATATATATATATATGAGTTCATATTTAAATCTCTCACTTTAGATTCGCAAACATTGGTATTTTAAAACTGTAAAGGAAACATGATCACTTCTTTTTTTTTAAATCTAAGAAGCAGAAGTCTCCAATTATTCTCAAAGTTATTTAGCAAAAAAAAAAAAAAACAGCAACTGAGATATTAAAAAGGTCTCATTTGTGCTTTTTCTTTCCTAAGGGTATTCTCAGTGTCAAACGTTTCTTTTTTGACTCATGAATTAAATGTAGATATATCATTATGCTTGTGATAATAGCATTCAGAATGAAGCTGTCTGTGGCACTGTGTGATTTGCCCAAAGGGAAAAGGAAAGAGCAGCTTTCACACAGCTCTTGGCTTTCATACTTGTCTCGCACCCTCAGTTTTGCAGGTGTCCAGACTAAAGAGGCTTATTATTCTTACTCCAAGTAAAGAAGAGAAAGGCGAGCTGGAGGGAGGCTCAGCTGCTGGTGATCACAGCACTGCGTCTGTCACCTCTGGCTGCACGTCCTGCCCTCTTTTCTCTCCACTGCCTGGGTGGATCTGTCTGGAGGAAGGGCAGAGCAGCCCACCACAAACTGCCCATCGTCTGTGACTCCCAGCTTTTTTTTTTTTGTTCCTCCTGCTGACTGGTTTCTCAGCCTTGGCTCATTCACACTGCGTAGTCACCTCGTATAAGTCTGATTGACCGAAGCTCACAATTACAATTGACAGATTGTAGTTCTTCATGCCAGTTTACTGAAAGCCACAAGGAAAGATGCATCCGAGCTGAGAAAGACACCTGCACCCAGTGTGCTAATTTTAGTGATTGGATGCAATTAAAAACTCAGGCTTGAAGAAAAAAAAAAATCTGTCTCTTACTTTTAGAGCCTAATTTGGCCTGACTCTTTGCAACCAAGACACATGGTGCCTCCTTCATCCCTGGTGTGGTTGAAACACAGAGCAGATGTGACGTGTAATTCAGGGCATCATCAAGAACGTCAGAAACGCTTCAAAGTAGAAATCCTGATTGACTCACTTCCAGATTTGAGACTGTAGTGACATTAACACAAAGCTGTTGCTAGCAGACTGCAGACTGTGTTTGTATGTTCAAGTGTGATAGATTATTATAAACTGCATATGGGTTCTTCACTACGCTCGCCTCTCAGTGGACTCCCCGTTGCAATAAATCATATATCAGATTCTGCTTTAATAATTTTACACAAACATACAGAAAAAAAAACACAAATTTTATTGCTTATCTCAGTTGTTTACCAAGACACCAATGAGATTTTTCATTTTATTTTATTTTATTATAAAACTACGTGGAGTTAATGACTAAAAAAAAAAAAATACATCAATCAGATTCAGCTTTTATGATTTCATGCATTAACATAGAAAAAATCTGAAATAAAATCTTTATATTATATTATATTATATTATATTTAAAAAGCTACATGGGGGTTTTACAAAAAATACCTAAATCAGAGTCTGCTTTTTTGATTTCATGCATTCACATATAAAATTTAAAAAAATGTATATATTTTTTATTTTATTTTATTTTACAAAATAATAATATAAATACTGCAAAATTCATGGGTGTCCATGACTGTAAAAAAAATACAGTATTTATAGCTGTTTAATATTCTTTATTCACTCCGTTGTTTGGTGTGGCAAACTCAGTTTTGAGACCTCTCTGAGTATGGGCTACAAACCAATACCACCCTCATCTCACATTCCAACTTCCTGTGCACTATGAGCTTCCTGTCAAAAGCTGAGTACAGACAGACTAACACAGAGCAGATCTGCAGATGCTCTTGAGGCCTCAGAGAGTCAGAGATCCACACAGACAGAAAGATCAGTGGGTCAGAGTTTCTTTTGTTTATCATGGCATCTATCAGCAGCTGTCAGTGCTGAGCGCATTAATCAGGTTAGCTGGTGGGTCTGACTGCATCAGGCAGGTGATGAGTGCCCTAGTCTGTTCTCATTGGTTAAAGTGTGCAGGCAGACTTTGTGTGGACATCGGGCCCTGAGAGGCTTTGATTGGCAGGTCTTTTCACAGTCTTGTTCTGCTGGCGCTACAGAGTGTGCTCAGTCCAGCCCTGTGGAGGTACGATTCCCCCCGTCTCTGATAAGAGGGGAGACGCAAGGTCCTGACAACGCATTTATCTGTGCTTTGTAATGCAATCGGCCTCTCCCTGTGGTGGTGCCATCTCCCTTGGCAACGACCTCTCGTGAAGGTCAGTATAGCTGAGAATAAGGAAAGAAGTTCCTAAGGAAAGTTCATAAGGAAAGAAGAAGAAGGAAAGAGAAGAACCAGCCTTCAAAAAAAAAAAAAAAAATCTTTAATTTCTCAATTGAGAAATTGAGTTTACATGTATAAAATAACAAAAATAATCTCTAATATAATATAATATAATATTTCTCAAACAATTTAAAACTCCCATGTATTCTGAATTGTTTGTGATATTTTTTTTCGTGGTTGCAAAAGTTAATGAATCAAATTCTGTTTTTTTTTAAGGCAACAATGAAATCTCTTATGTCTCAATTATTTCACCAGGACAGCAATTTTTAAATTAAATAATACAATTAAAATATTTTTTTATAAATTAAATTAAAATTAAATAAAAAATTAATAAATCATATAAAAAAATACAGTACAATAAAAACTTATTAAATCTAACTCAAACAATTCAAAATAAATGGGGGTTCATGCAGGTGCAAAAATCCATAAATCAAATTCAGTTTTTTTTTTTTAAATAAAACTTTATATAAAAAATAATAATAGATATATGAAATACAACTCAATTTAAAATACATGTGGGTTTATGGCTGCAAAAATTCATGAATCGAATCCCGTTTCTTTTTTTTTTTTTTTTTTTTTTTTTTTTTCAACACTGCAATGAAATCCTTTATCTGTTTTGTGTAAACTTTTCTCCTGAGAAAAAGATTCAGGATTCAGATTCTCAAGTTTCAGAGATCTCAAATATGTCTCAAACTGCAGATCATTTCAAGATACCAAAGTCTGCAAACAAAAGTAATTTCAGTATGAACTCAAACATCTTTCATCATATTTTTCAAAGACCAAATCATTTGAACTACTTTCTACATCAACTTTATATTATTTACTGTGTGTAAACATTTTGTGTGTATTTTTGTTTCTCCTATAAATTTCTAAGAAACATCTGAGGCAAACATCTTTAAATCTTCTGAAAGAGCAACCGCTGAGCAATTAAACCCCTCTGAGAGCACACAGAGTACCAGTGCTTCATACTGCTGCAGTACACGATAAATAATAAAGGGTTCCAACACCAATAATTATTAGTCTGTTTTCCTGTCTGTGCAGTTGGTATTCAAGACATGTCTTCAGGGCATAAAAGACTGGTGTGCATTTTCATTAGCTCATCTGTATGCAAATTCAAGATCAAACAGAGGCCCCTCCCCTTAACCCGAATGGGTCAAACCCACTATGATACCTCTTACTGATACATTTTAAATACATAAAAAAAAAAAAACCAAGAGAGGAAAGTCATAAACCAGAACAGTTTAAATCTACAGCTTTTTAAAAAATGTTTTAACAGTCTTGTTTATTATGCATTTGATTAAACTTTCAGTATTCCTAAAACATACTTTATATATCTTTAGAGAATTCTCAAAAGCTCTTTGCAGAATGTTAAACATTACCAAGTCCATCTTTCCCAGTTTTCGTCATGATTGGTCTACACTTGATCCTTGCTGGCTCTGAGTCTCTCTGTCTGTGTGTGTGTCCGCTGTGGACAGGAGCCGTATTACACTGGCCATCTCACTGCTGCTCTCCTGCCATCTAGTCTCCATGACTGAAAATCATTTCTTTTCCAATTACATCCACAGCACTGTGAAATGAAATGTCATCCTGTTTGGTGGTACTGGGCTTTCTGAAAACTCTCATGTTGCAGCTGATCACAGTCAAAATCAACAGAACATTTGACAAGATACCAGAGGTCTCAGCTTTTTGAGCGAGATCAGCTGACCATTACCCTCACTGTCCAGTAACACTTGGGAGTGTCCAAGCAGTGATGAAATATTCTTTACAGGCTTTCTGTTTCAGCTTTTTTCTGCTTTTCTGGATTGTCTACAATTAGATTTTATAATGATGTTATAATCTACTCGGCTTTACGCTTACAAATATGTTTGCTACATTTTAGAACAGGATTGGTTGTTTTTCTTTTTGTTGGTATGTAAATGGAGGCAGCTTACAGTCAGTGTTTGACCTCTCTATGACCCTGCTGTCTCACAGAGGGTTTGGTTTCAGTCAGTGGAAGCAGATGTGAATGTATGCTTGTGATATCTCACGTTGATGCAGTACTAATGTATCAGAGTGGGAAGAGAAGTTTAATTGTGTTAGACTTCTGATGAGGCGGCCTCATGGGAAAGCGCCGCTCGTTCACTAATGTGTGTGCCCGTCAGCAGCCGGACGCTTCTGGGAAACCGGCTCAAAATATAACCTGTGGGCACACTGAGATTCATCTCTATAGTTAGGAGAGATAAAGAGCTCAATAGTTAAGAGGAAACAGACGAACCAGTTGCAAACCTACATCATTTAAAAAGATAATTACCAATATTCTCACAATCTTTATTAGTAACTGGTAGGGTGATTTTTTTTTTTAAGATTTGAAATGGAAAAAATAAAAATACATTACAAGATGTATTATTATTGACTGTCTTACTTAATTTTCAAATGTTAAACCATTTTAAATCCCAGGAAGCCCTCTAAGGTTCTTTTGCTTCTCTTTTGTTGTTAATCGCTTCTAATTACAAGTATGGGAAAATGTTGTGGTCCCAAATAGATGTTAAAGTGCCCCAAATTCAGAGTAGATGCATAGATGGAGCAGTATTTACTGTGAACCGAGCTGCTCTGAGATGCTGAAAACACAAGCTCATGAGCTGCTCATGTGTAAATAAACACATTGCCATGCTTCACTCTGAAACACACAGTGCACATATTTATTGAATTAAATCACAGCTTAGAACTAGTGTATTATTATTTATTATTCTGAGCCCTGGTTTCTAGCTGGTGATCCTGGTTTGAAACTTATAAACCACCTTGGACCAGCAACAAAATGCTATAATGGTTGAAAATCAGCTGGACCACCTTAAACTAATATGATCTCTTTTGTTCTGTTGTAAACGGAGTAAAGATGGAAACAGGAGTTAAGCCCCATTCACAACAAGAACAATAACTATAAAGAAAACTATATTAGCGTCCACACCAGCGAACGAGATCGTCTGTTTATTCTAAGCACACGCTCATTTGCAGCTTTAAATTCTCAAGCTCGTTATAGCAGGATGGATTCTGATTGTCAATGTTTTTATCGTTCATCAGCTGGAAAAAATCATTCTGAAAGTGATTCCAACTATATCGTTTCTCTGTGCCTTTATCGTTATAGCTGTGGTGTGGAGTCTGCTATTCTATTGAGAACGATTATAAGAACCATATCTTTGTTGTTATCTTTATAGTTATCGTCCTTGGTGTGAACGGGCCTTCACAATACAACCGTCACTTTTTATAAACATTTAAATTTATCATTGACTAGGAAGTTGCATTAATGTCTCCTTAAACATTTAGCGAATGATTATGTGTCATGCATATATCACCATCAATGATGGATGCCTAATGTCATCACTCTTTAAACTGATTGCAATCATTATTAAGCCTATATTATCAGTGCTCAGTGCTGCTGACACAATGTTTTACAACAAAAGAATATAACTCACATCTTAACTTATATTGACTGAAGAATCTACACTGTGATTTTCGTTCAGTAGTTCAGAGTATTTAACCAAACACAGAGGAGCTCTGGTTAGTTTTGGAACCAGCTGTGTGGACTCCATTTAAACTCATAATAGAAGATCTTGCTATCAAATATTTATCCTTGCTTGTAAGGCTCATGCAAAATTTACAGACTGGGAAAGGTGACATACAAATCTCAGTGTGACTCCTCCCTGAACTGGGTCATGTTATGGCTGGCAGTTTTCTCCTTTAGCTCCTTCTTAGACAGCATATTTATAGAACTCCAGCACAGATGACTGGAGCTCAAACAGCTTTCTAATTTGGACAGAAGCCATGTTAAGACTGCACGAACCTTGGGATGAATATTTCATGAGAGAAAAAGAAGGGTGGTCAACTTAATCTCATCTTTTAGTGAAAGATGATGGAAACATGGTAGGCCATTTTCAGTAAACGGTGCCATTTGTGCTGAAAAATATCAGGATTGTTTTTTTTTAATTCTGAGTAATTTTTTCCACAAAACAGAATTGAACTTTTGACAAGGTGATATACAGTAAGTGCAAACATAAAAAAAATACTGATAAAGACTGTAAAAGGAACTTCTGTTTCTTTTATTTGATGGCAAAAACATCAAACCATTAGTCTATATTTTAATTGGGAAATGTCAAATCATGTTTTTTTTTTGTTTTGTTTTTTCTCAGAAAATGCATACTTTTTAAAAAAAAAAAAACTCTTTGTCTGCCAACTTTTTTTTTTTTAAAGTTGCCAGCCACTGCCAGCATTTTCACATAAAATGAAATTTGTTGCATGAATATCTGAACAATATCTGCAATATATCAAAAGAAAGAACAGTGCCTCTGATTTTAAATAAAAAAGGACAAAAACAAAGTTTTATTCTGGCTTTATGCATTCATGTTTTATTAACACTTGAATGTGGGTATGTTTCATGAAAAAAAGCAACATTTTGAACAAAAAGCTGAGTTTTAGTCAAAGATGTTGTCTCATAAATGGCAGAAAATTCTGTCAATGGTGGGGAAAGAGTGAAAATGTAATAATGATTAATGGGAACATAATTTCTTGAAATTCTGATAAAAAAATAAAAATGGAAAATATCAGTATTTTTTATTTTATTTTATTTTATTTTATTTTATTTTATTTTTATTTTTTTGGTCATTCTCCAAATCTAATAAATAAATTCTGTTAAATCTAATAAGTAATATGACTAATTTTTCAAGTTAATCTTGTCAGTGATGTCAGTAGTAAGTCAGGAGGACACTCATATCACACAGTTGGTACCGTTTCCTGATAATAATGTGTACATCTATGTTTATGGCAGGTACAGCTATTTATTTCCCCTTGCTGGGGTGGGGTCTTTGCTTGGGTTTGAGCTACAGCCTTTCTGTTTACTGTTGCTGGAGCGCATGCTGCTGTGAGATTGGTCTCTTTGTTTCATCCCAGACCTTCCCAACCCCAGATTTATCTCCTCATATCCAGCTTTAACAGCATCGGTAAATCGTGCTCAGCTCTACTTGCTCTCTACAGGCCTAAAAACTCTGCCGTAAAATGGAGGGAGCTGTTTGTCCGTGAGCCTGTAATTTTCTGGAGTTTTTTAAAGAGCTGCCTGCCGCCTCTAAGACCCAATAAAGAAGAGTATCCAGAGTCGAATGAACAGTGAACAGTGAGCTTCAGCCCAGCGGGGTAGAAGAGACCTTATACCCACTCAGATTCTTTTCTCGGTTTGACAGAGATAAATGGAAGTTGGGGCCCGCTTCATGGTACACTGGGGTCTTAGGGGCCCATGATTTGAGGTTGCTACTTTTCTCTGCAGGGTTTTTGCACTCACTATGACTCCCAGTGTGTGGAATCTGCTTTAGTTGGAAATTCTCATCACCCAGTTGATTGTCTGTTTTTTTGTGCCTCAGCACTAACCTATATGGTCATGTTAGAGTTGCAATTTGGTATGGAAGCTTATTTCCGCCACAGAATAAAAATATAAAAAAAATTAATTGCAACTTCTTATCCCAGAGTTCAGATTTTTTTTTTTTTTTTCACATTTGCAAATTTATATCTCAAAATTCTGACTTTTTCCCTTAGAATTGCAAGTTTATATTTCACAAATTTTTGTTAGGAAAACTCACTATTGTGAGTTTGCATCTCGCAATTCTTACTTTTTTCTTAGAATTCTAAATTTACATATCACAACTGAATTGTGTGTTCATAACTTGCATTTGCAAGTTTACATCTCGCAATTCTGACTTTTTTCTCCAAATTCTGAGTTTAAATCTCGCAATTAATAATTCGCAATCGCAAGAGATAAACCTGCAATTCTGAGAAAAAAAGTCAAAATTGTGAAATTATAACTTGCATTTGTAGATTTACATCTCGCAATTCTGACTTTTTTCCTCCAAATTCTGAGTTTACATCTCACAATTAATAACTCGCAATTACGAGATATAAACTTGCAATTCTGAGAAAAAAGTAAGAATCGCAAATTCATAATTCACAACTGCGAATTTACATCTCACAGTTCTGATTTTCCTCCGAATTCTGAGTTTACATCTCACAATTAACTTTGTTGAAAATTTTTAGAAAATTTGTAGAAGTCAGAATTTTGAGTTTATAACAATTCTTGCAATTCATAACTCACAATATCAAGATATAAATTCTCAATTCTAAAAAAAAAATTAATTATGAGATATACACTTACAATTAAGAAGAAATAAGAAGAATTGTTGGATAAAAAGTCGCAATTACCTTATTTATATTTTTATTCTCTGGCAGAAATAAGCTTCCGTCATTTGATGACGTGGACAACAGTGGACAAACAGTGGCAGAGCTGACAATCTGACCATTAAACGGACTGTTCTCTCCAATGAAATCACACAAGAGTCTGGCCAATAAACTCTAATGGCTCTGTCGATCCAAATCTCCAGCTTGTAGCATGTTCTTGTGTACTGAGATTGATGCCTGGATCAGGCCACCAGAATGGGATGTGTGTGTGTGTGTGGTAGACCCTCAGTGTGTGTCTGTGAGTTGTTTTTGTGAGGTCCAAGCTTATGGCACTCACTGGTTCCCATGTAGCATTTACACCAGTGTAATGAATCACTCAACAAAAGTTGCTCTTGGACTAACTGGTTGGAAAGTACGTAACAGAGGAAGAATATAACAGCAGGGAGGGCTCACACTGCCACCAAAACACATTGCCTGAACTGTACTCTAAACTATGATTATTTACATTACTGGACCCTGCTGAAAAGACCAGTTTAAACCGGCATGAATTCTCATGCTTGTCCAGGTTGGTTTATGCTGGTTAGAGCTGGTTTGATGCTGGTCTTGTTGGTAAATACATGTATTTATTTGAAATTGTGAAATTTTTAAAATAACTACTTTTTTAAATATTCAATTTAAAAGAACAATTTTCTATTTTAATATATTTTAGAATGCAGTTTATTCCTGCAATGGTGCAGCTAAAATTTCAGTAGTCATTACTCCAAAAACGTGTCTGTGGGAGCTTTTTCGTAAGACACGAAATACATACCGCCATGTATGTTGCGTGACATATTCAATGTGAAATGTCCACTGAGTAGTTCTAAAAGAGTGTTAAGTTTTTTTCCCCGGAACAGATGAACGTACATATGGTTTGTTTTATGTGACGTTGGTTTTGTACGTGTCACCACAGTTCTGACTTGAAATGTCCGTTGAGTGGCGCTATAAGTCTAAAGCTCCGTGACATTTTAAAATAATGTACCATCTGCACTAAACCTAAACCTACCCGATAGTGTGAACAAAAATGAATGTGATGTAAAAATGCAATCGCAAACATGCTGTTTTAGCTTGTTTTCCGATCTCTCACCTTTCAACTCTTTCATCGTGAGTCATGTTTTTGACGGGACTCATAACCAAGGATTCCGCATCCTAAGTCCAATTCTGTGCCGGCTGAGCTACCAAACAAGCTTGTTGCGTCTGGAAAGCGAAACATATGGAGCTGTAATCATAACTGTGTATGAAAACGATTGCAAGTGCTCAATGTTTTACCGCCTCTAGTGTTCATTTCTATTGGAAACTGCAATGATATTTACTTATTGCTACGTATTTCGCGTCTTACGAATATGAAAAAGTTTCCACAGGTACGTTTTCGTCATGAGGTCAGGTAGGATCCTTCAGATTCCTTCAGAATTTTTTGGGGATTGTTTGAGGAGTAGACAAAATAAAAATAAAAATAAAAATAAAAATTTTATTTGAAATAGAAATCTTTTGTAACAATCTAAAAGTCTTTACTGTAACTTTTGATCAATCGTATTGACCCCACATTTCTTAACAGTGGTGTAAAATAGTAAAATATATTTTTAATTAATATGAATAATATTTCCCACATGGTTTTTCTCTAAATGTGCACAAGAAAAAATGACATTTTTTACAAGAATAATTTTAATTTAATAATTTTTACATGCACCAACAGAAGTAACATATATTGTAACAACAATATTCGCATCATTCATGCCTCATATCACTCTGCACTGCCTGCCTTCTCACATAACATAATTTAAACTTAAATCAATATTAAGTTTCCTATAATGTGTTTAAAAATTTATTCATTTGCTAAATAGTTATATAATAAGTCTGATACCGTCAACCACTTTGCATTATGGTATTAATCACCTTCTAAGGGTTTATTTTAACAAGAAAAAAAGACCAGCTTGTATTATCCCTTACGTATATATTGTAAATATTTGATACTGTATGTCCTCTAGCCATACAGAGGTGTAATAAACAATATCTAGTTTTTTTTTTGTTTTTTGTTTTTTTTTTCTCTAAAGATTGAGAAGTACTAGTACTTAGTGGACAGAAATACCCAGAATGTTTCCCTTAAGAACATAAAAGCTGTTCTGTTTTAAAAAACTGATTTTGTATATAGTTTATAAGGGGATTAAAAGCCCACAGTATGCTCTGTGAAACCTTTCTGTCTGCTGTTATAAAGCAGAGCCTGTGGGGATGAATGAATGCTGTTCTCTGTTCACTCAGAGCCAGTGGCTGATAGCATCTTTCACTGCATGCTCTTTCACATTAAGAGAGAGTGAGGGTATGGCATATGTGTAACGGACTAATGCCAGACAAAGGAAACCTCATCACTCCTCTCTCCTATAGTCTCTCACAAAGACATTTTCATGTATGAGTCTTTATGTTCACCTGCAAGGAATCCATAGATTAGTGGAGGTGCTAATGCTAAAGCAGCTCTTTCCTTCTTCGCAAGCCCTACACACCTAAAAAGAAACATTTATTGCTTAAATGCTGCTCTTTTATTGCTAACAAGACTTCTTAGTTATGTTTAAGTGTCAGCTGTCTCTCAGATGTTTCTCCTTAAAGCCTTTGGAAAAATTTAAAAATGATTCATATACACTAAAGCATAGAGCTGCTGTTCATGTACAGTAATTTGATTGTTGTCACAATTTAGCTCTTGTGAAAACAAGTGCACTTAATTTTATTGAATTAAATGTGCACTTGTAGTGTACTTAGGTTTTTTTTTTATAAATGTGCGTGCATAATATAACACTTCTAAATAAAACAGTGCATTTTCTTGACTGTTCTTAACATGCTTAAGCACACTTTTGAAAAGTGCATTTTGCAAAAATATCTAATCATTTTTTCATAAGTTTACAATTACAAGTATTTTAGAACTATATTTAAATACATGACTTAAGAGTTTAAGTAGAAATTAAATGATATATAAAGGTACTAAAATCCTACTTCAGTGGTTCAAAAAAGCTATAATTCAGCTAATTGCATTACATAAAATTAAACGGCAATTCATTTCCATTTAATTGCAATTAACATGCAATTTACCTTTCAAAAACATTACATTTAGTTTGTACTTAAGTGTAGTCTTTTAAAGTATATTATTTTCACAATGTACTCTGTTCAAAAGTAGGCTAAAGTGTACTTCCTTTTTATAAGGGGGATATTAAAGAGATTCTGTGAGATCTATGATTTTTATTTCCATATGAAGCAGGAAACGGATACTGCATAGAAACATGAGCAGCTACCCTGTGGAATGAGAGGGAACTGTGATTGTGGAGTCAATTGTATCAGGCAAAGTGCTCAACGCTTCACTCGTCATAATGTGAAGTGATGAACTTACTGCTCCGATGAGCTGAACTACACTGTTTCAGTGCTAAAATCATGTAGAAGACTTGAGGAACTAAGCTGATTTAAATACATAGCCCTCTTCAGCCTTTTCCAAAAAATTAAAAAAAAAAAAGAAGTTTGGATTGTTTTTTTTTTTTATCAGAAGTGACTTATTCCAGGATTTTTTTCATCTGCCTCTGCAAGCCAATCACTTTCAGGCGTTATTTAAAATCTCGTCGTGATGTTTCATTTACTTTGCCCAGCATGAGATGACGGTTGTGGAAAAAGGAGCAAATTGGATTTAGATGTCTGAAATATGAAATGCATTTGTTTTTATACACCTACAGATCTCACATAACAGATTTCACCCAGTTGTTACAGGCATTTCACCCAGTTATTAGTACACTACCATTTCAAAGTTTTGAGTCAGTAATTTTTGTTTTAAATAAATGTATACTTTTACACAGAAAATATTAATTTTAAATGAATCAAAAGTAAAATTAATTGAAAACTTTTCTATAAATAATCTTGAAAAAAAAAATGGCATGGTTTCCACAAAAATATGAAATAGCACAGCTGTTCTCAACACTGAAAAAAAATAAATGATTCTGGAGCAAATCAGCGTATTAGAATGATTTCTGAAGGATCATGTGAAAGACTGGAGTAATGATGCTGAAAATTCAGCTTTGCATTACAGGAATAAATTACATTTTAACATGTATTAAAATAGAAAACAGTTAATTTAAACTAATAATATTTCACAATACTGCTGTTTTTACTGTTTTTTTTTTATTATCAAATTAATACAGTCTTGGTTAGAATAATAGACAAAAATATTAGCAAATCCTACAGACTCCAGACTTAGATTCAAACCATTTATTGCAAGAGGTTAAATCAATCAATCAATCAACTGTAAATTAATTGTTGAATCTGAGTTATGAATTAATTTTGTATATCACCTGCAAAATAATGCAGGTGATATACAAAATTAATAACCTCTAAAGAGCCCCTTATTGAACTCAGAATTGAAACTCTGAGCATGGAAAGAAGATAATTAACCATTTAAAGTCAACATGAAATTAAAATAGACTGTATTTACTTTTTTAATACACATGATCTTAATGTGCATGATTCCTCAGTGCAAATAATTACAGTTGTCTTCAATTAATCAAAATGCAATAACTTCCTCCACCTCTAAAGCACATAGATCACACAGACAGAGGAATTAAATGTTAGCCTACAGGCAAATAGCTTTAGGCATTGTTATTGGTATTTCAACATTTCTAAAGCCTTGCAAATATAACAAAGTGAGTGCCATTTCATATACTCATTTTATCCATTTGCACAATAAGTACTTAACACTTTCCATTTATGGCATGTAGTTCTTAATAAGAAGCTGAAACTTCATTGCAAACCAAAATTTATTGCAATTATTCTGATATTTCTAATTTCTCTCTGTTTTCAGGTATACCGCGGTACCTCAGTCAGCCGGAAGCTGCTTCAGTGCGGCTGGGTGACAGTCATGTGCTGAACTGTGAGGTGAATCCAGACCTGGTGTCTTTCATCCGCTGGGAACAAAACAAAGAGCCGGTTGAGCTGGACCAGAGAGTCTTCACGCTGCCCAGCGGTGCTCTCGTCATCAGTAATGCCACAGAGGCAGACGCAGGCCTTTACCGCTGCGTGATTGAGAACGCTGGGCCCACCAAGACCAGTGAAGAGGCGGAAATACAGATACTGCCTGGTAAATATTCCATACTTCCATATATTCCAATTCCATACTTAAGATCATATCATCAATCCATAATGTTGCAAATTAAATTATGTCCATGTTTTTTTGTGTGGCATTTTTACTAATGTAAATAGCTTTATCTGCAATTTAATATTTAGACTGATTTACCGAATGACCTTTAAACAACATTTTGATAACAGAATAATAGTAAATTCATCAAAATTATCCCAGCTAACAAAAATATGTTCTTATATCTTTTGCAAACTTTTTTTAAATGGTTAAAAAATTCTTTCTTGGTTATGCACATTAGAGAAATCATTAGGGGAACTTTCAATTTTATAATTTTGCAAACATTATGATAACGTTACTTTTTAATGTTATTAAAGATCAGACAACTTTGAATGAATGTTCTATTAATGTTACTAGAAGATCATTCGTTCATAACTTTTGAAGAACCTTGCCAAAACGCTAGTCAAAGTTCTGAGAATGTTCCCTTTTAGCTAGGATGAAATAACACAATATAGCAAACTATATATATAGGTACAGATAAATGCTGATCTTTGGGTCTTTCTGTTCATCCTGAAAGAAAATGTACTCGACTATTTTAAATATTGAAAATAATAATAATAATAATAAACGCTTCCTGAACAGCAAATCAGCATATTAGAATGGTTTCTGAAGGATCATGTGATACTGAAGACTGGAGTAATGATGCTGAAATTTTAGCTTTGATCATAGGAATAAATTACATTTTAAAATATATTAAAATAGAAAACAGTTATTTTAGATGGTAAAAATATTTCAAAATTTTACTGATTTTTGCTGTATTTTGGATCAAATAAATGCAGGCTTGGTGAGCAGAAGACGCTTCTTTAAAAAAACTTTAAAAATCTTACTATAAATATAAACATGTCACATAACCATAGCTCTTTTATATCAAAAGTTTTTTTCTTTTCTGTTTTTTCTTTTTTTTTTGGTAATTATTCCATGACAAACATAAATTCAGTCAGGTATATCCAAAAAGCATTTTGTTTTTGCCCTTAAAATGGTTTTATAAGGAAAAGGCCAATACCCCAGCATTCCTGACAATAAAAATGCAAGACATTGATTCTGATGTAATTTTTCATGCACTACTGAAACTCACACAATTGAGGGGAGAGAGAGTTTTAAAGGAGGTCTCCTCCAGAAGGACGGCCACATGTGGCGTTATCAAAGAGAACAATGTAATTTATGCTAAAGTTAAAGAGGTCTGAGCTCCTTTGTGGCAGATCTTCAGCATGCAGATTTATTTTTCCAGGCAGTCATGAGCACAGAGTGAGATATTAAAGAACATAAATCAGGCCTGAAGCACCGTCGCCTGCTGAGGTTATCACACTAAACATGGAGCAGGAAGCAACATGATACAGCAGTATGTAAAGAGAGAAATTAAGACATTTCGAATTTCTTTTTCCCTCACTGAGATGAATAAATAAATAATGAGTATTAAAGAGAAAGCTTTTTAAAAGCTTCAACCTAAAAGGTGTATACTGTAAATTTTAGAATAAATTCTATAAATAATGCAAGTAAGCCTTTTGTAGAAATTCTTCCAATCATTGATGTTTGTTTGAGCATCACAACATGTCAACCTCAGACTGAGTTTGGGGTGGGACAAACTGTTTGTCTGACCAATGGCAAGCTGAAAACCTGTGTTAGGAAGTGTTAGAAAACCCGTTCAGTAAATTTTTCATTCAAATTTTTGCAACTAGTGGCACAAAAATGATGCAGAAATCATTAGGGGAACATTCCATTTGATCATTTTTCAAACATTATGGTGATGTTAGTTTTAAATGTTATTAAAAAACAGACAATTTGTTGAGACTAGTGACAAAAATTATGCACTTCACTCTTAATCTGTTAGGTTAAACGGTCAACAAGGTCACAGTTTTCTGATGGAAAATTTCCATTTTCTTGTTGCATCATCTTAATCAGTATTTTTCTTGTTTTCCAGTATAATTCCAAATATTTTAACTTATATTTTAAATATACTCAAGTAAAATTCTGTAAACTGTATAGTAACATATGTCAAGTGAATATAAGCCGATTTTTTCTAATCCCATTTTTTAAGCAGTTCATACATAAAGAGATCCAAAGATGAAAATTCTATCATTTATATTTATTTATATATATTATTCTAAAATATTATTTATACTTTTGTCTTGTTATATAATTTTTAATTTTATATAACAATTTCATATAATTTTTATATAATATTTAAACATTCTTTAAAAAAAAAAAAAAAGATTTTTTTCTCACCCCAAAACAAAAGCCTAATTTGTGTTAAATTCATATTTAAATATTAATATTTAAAGTCCACTCAAACATAAAATTTCTATCATCAGTTAACTCACCCTCGTGTGGTTCCAAACCTGTATGACTTTCTTTTCTCTGTGAACCAAACAACATTGGACTCCACTGACTTCTATTATATGGACACACAGACATTTCTCAAAATATCTTATTTTGAGTTTTGCAGAGGTAAGAAAGTCATACAGGTTTGGAGTGACACGAGGATGAGTAAATAATGACAGAATTTTTATTTTTGAGTGAACAAAAATGTTTGTCAATGAGGTAAAAACCATAAACTTAAAAGCAAAATATATTCTCTAAAAAACCTCTAAAAAATAATATTGCATGCAGTTTTGCTTTTCATGTATGTTAACCTTGTTTTAAGGATGTGTAGATATTTTTACTGAAAAACAAAAATCTTTTTGAAAGATTTTTAAAAAAATATATATATATATTTTTTGTTTTAAATTTAAATAATTAACATAATCAGGACTGGGACAAACATTGACTGTGAATTCACTTCTCTGTTTTGTGCAGAATCAGGTGAGGAAAGGCCCCTGGAGTTCCTCCTGGAGCCTCAGCACGTGTCTAAAATCATTGGGGAGAGCGTGCTGCTCCCCTGTGTGGTGACGGGATATCCCACAGCCTACGTCACATGGATGCACAAAGGCCAGCTCATTGAGTACAGGTAGGAAATGCATTATCAAGCAGCATTTAAGTCCTCACAGATCTCCAGGGTGGATGGATACTCTGCTATTAATAGATCCAGACCTCTGCACTCTGAATCAGACAGTGATTTCCACTAACAGGTCATTGATTCCTCTGTGTGTTGCCAAAGTGACGAACATGAGCTTAGAGTCCTGCTGTTGCAGCAGTGTCCACTTTTAGGGATCACTCTCTGTGTACGTCTGCTGTTCTGCTGGCATACAGCCCCGTCCCAGCTGCCCGAGTAAATAATTAGAGTGACGGCGCCTGCCTGAGAGGTGTAAATGCCAGTCAAGACTGCAAGTGTCTACAGCACACACACACACACACACACACACAATCTCTCTCACACCTCTCTCATGAGAAACACTGCCAGGCTGTTCACAGATTAGACCTGGGAAGCCGCTTTTTCATGCTTCATTCTCATTAGCTGCTGGGTGTCCAAAGGGCACGCGTGACCCAGAAATTGTGATCAGCCGATGTTCTCAACACTGCATACTGAAAAAAAGTGCTGACGGTTTCCACAGCCATGGAAAACCTGGAAATGTAAGGACATTTTAACATTGTGATATTCAGGCTTGGAAAAGTTTAGAAAAATAATACAAAATAGGGATGCTCTTGTAATAAGTTATTTTCTTTTTTGTCTAAATAAAGCTCTAAAAGCTAAAGTTTTAAATGCTGCAAGTGAATTTGGAAATTTTAAATTAATTTTTATGAGATTTTCTAAGATTGTATTTAACAGTGTTATTAAAGGGTTAGCTGACCCAAAAAGGACAATTCTGTCATCATTTATTCATCCTCATGTCGTTCCAAACCTTTAATACTTTCTTTTATCTTCAGTGAAGTTATTTTCAAACTTAAGACACTTTGAAACCTGAGACATTTTTATCCCTACACCAAATCTTTGACTGTTCAAAGTTCAAGTTCATAAAAATGTAAACATAACATGATTCATGATAGCTTTATTTGAAAAACAGGTTTCATTTAGGGTTTTCATCACATACAGTATAAACACTGATGAACACAGATACATAAAGCACATAAAATATTCTTGCTTGACAAGTGAAAATTAATAAACTGTTCTGGTTACATGGACTTTCAGTGGAGCGACAGAATCTCAGCTTTCTCATGTAAATTGTGTTTATTTGTGTTTAAAAGATGAATGAAAGTCTTATGGGTTTGGAACGACATGAGGGATGACAGTGTTTTAATTATGGGGGTTAACTGTGCCTTTAAATTAATAAAATTTTAAGATTAAAAATAAATTGATCATTTGATAATGACAATCTATGATACCAAAAATGATACCGATATATATAATAATAATTTCTTATATCGAACAATAACTGATATGGTACCATTATGTTGTTCATCCTTAAACAAAATCTGAAAAAATCACAGAAATGTATGCTTAATATAAATAATTATATTGTATTCATAGTTAATATAATAATACATTATAATTATAAAACAATTAATAATTATATTAATACAAATAATTTTATTCTGTTTTCTTCAGTTGTAAAATATATTTGTGTAATATGTATTTATTTGGTGTTTTATGGTGTCATGGTAACAGTTTTTCTATGTTTCTGTACAAACTTCTCACATATTGATTATAAACTAGATTTTTACTTCTTTTTTTTCAACAAAATGTTTTGCTTTGCAAAACAAAAATGGAAAGAAAATTTCTGATATTCTGGTCCCTAGATAAGAGACCTTCAGTGTAACATTTTTTTCGCCTGTTTTATTGTCCAGATTGCTTAGAAAATTAATAGCACACCTCTTCTAAGCCACTTATTTTGAGGTATCATTGCAGAAAATTACAAGACAAGTTACATCTCAAAGTTATGTAGTATGTTTAGTGGTTTCCTCAAATCCATAACCGTTAGCATGAGCAATTGTAATAGCGCTACTTGCCTTAGTAAACACCACTAATAATTTCCTTAGAGTAAGTTTGTCATAACAATAATTACCCCATTCACTGGCTTGAATGTAAGTATCCCCAGAGTTGCCATCTTCACAAGATTACTTCATTAATCAAAGGAGCTGCTTGAGGAACAAGGGCTGAGCTCATTTCAACACTGAATGCACTCTCAAACTTAGATGACTGAAAAAGATGTTTTGTTCTTGACAATTAAAAAGTTCCTGTGAGATTTCCTGAAGACGGGGTTTGGACTGTCAGTCAGTAATTGGGAATGTTAAATGAAGGAGCAATAGGGAGTATTTGCAAGAACGTTTGTATTATCAGACAGCGATAGAAGGCATTCAAGCTCTTGCTTGACATATCCGAATTTCTGAAAACATGCTTTGCTTGCAGCAGCCTCACCGTCTCTGAGAGTGGCTGCGCTGTGGGGATTAACCACGGTAAACGGACGAGTCAGAGAGGCAGAACAAGAGAGAAAAGATAGATGAAAGGGTACAGTGAGAGTGACTGTTGATTGCCTCATATTGGGGTCTGTATGAAGTGTGAATTCAATCCCCCAAACCTTAAGACACAATTTAAATATGAACAAAGCGTGTTCACGGTTCCTTTGATCATACTGTGCAATATCTATCTCCAAATATTTCTATAGTACAGAAGCATTCGGTTCATATTGTGTGTATGAATATTTGATGATGGAAAAAAGTGTGTTCCTATTTGGGCTCTGTATACATAAAATAAACTGAATGTAACACAAAAATCACAAAAAACCTTGGACGAGATTCTAGAAATCATTTTTACAGTTTATCTCAAAAAACAGGGTCATTATGGTGGTCAAGATGGTTCTTGGAATAATGTAGCTGGACCAACGATCCCTGAGGATTTGTTATCCACACCAGCTCAGTAAAACTTAGTGAAATACTGATCAAGCGACTAGCCATTCATCCTGCTCCCCTGTTCTCCTTTGCTCGATTCTCTGGAACCCCATTTAGAATCCAATTTGGGGTTGATCATTGTCTGCTGCTCTCCCGATCTATAAAGGTCGGGTGAAATTATTGCGGGTTGGCCATTGGCAGAGTTGCTTATCAATGTTAATGGCCTATAATTTCTGCAGCCTTTTGTTCAGGATATGTATTAACAAGATTAAATGCTGTTTTCAGCTCACACTCTCCTGATATCAAATTTATACTGTTGGTAATAGAGTCTGGCCATGTAATGTTCGGCCGGAGGGAGGGCGCTGATGACCCAGCACAAACAAACAAAGAAGTACACTTCTAGCAAAAAGTAATATTGATGTAATTTCTATTGAAACTTGAATGCCGTGTATTTAAAAATATTTGTAATTACACATTAGTAATGATGAAATTGCAGTTTATTTCATTTAAAATAAGTTAACCTTAAATGTAATATTAAATAACACACACAGAATTATAATCAAATATTTTGTTGGTTCATTATTATTCTTAATGAAAAACGCATCAACAATTAAATAGTACAAAGACAAAAATACATTAAACATAGAACTTTCATTAACAAAAATAAGACCCACACATGACATGCAGACAAAAAATATATATTTATTGTAGCCACAAATTATAAATTCGTTCCTACAAATTAATTCTTTCCTTTGTTTTATTAAATCATAGCCATGTTGTACTAATTAATTCCCTCATTTTGATTTAATTAGAATGCAGGAACAAATTAGTACAACATGGCCACAATTTAATAAAACGAGTAAACAAATTCTTTATTCATGGCTACAATTGAATTCAAACAAGGGAACAAATTAATAACTTGTGGGAGCAAATTCTTAAATCATGGCAACATTTGTAACACAAATTAATGAAAGATCTTTGGATTTTCACCTTACTTTAAAATGAATGCTTATTTTGTGGTTCTTTGTTAATTTTAATGAAAAACACAACAACAATAAAACAAACCCATACAACATTTTTTTTTTTTTTCTGGCCAAAATATATGTTCAATATATGTTGTAAACAATGAAGTTAAATTAAATATATTTTTGAAAATTAAAATATATTTAGTTTCAACCTTCTTATACTTTTTTATTTTATTTTTTATTTATATTTTTGTTTTTTAATAAGTATTTTTATAAGTATGTTTTCAAAAATATACCAAAAAATGGCCAAAAATATATTGGTAGAGATTTTGAAACATATTTTAGAATTTTTTATTTATTTATGTATTTTTGGACCATAATTAAGGCAAACCCATTTATATTATATATTACACAGTTAACCTAATTCAATGCAATTAAGCACACAAGGGCAGGCTTCATTCACATCATCTGTGGCCTGGTGATTAGCACTACTGTTTATTCCCATACCCTGAACTTTTACTATCTAGAGATGCGGGGTTTCTTCCCCCACCGAATAGAGAAACAGCACAGTCCATCAGTCCACACTGAAGGAGCCTCTCGAGCTCCCTTATGCGTATAAAGGGGGAAAAGTGTTTTTCTCATGTCGAAAACCAAACAGTGCTCTATTAACCCTTAAATGCATGAATGTTTCGCCAATCATTATTATATTATATTCGGGTCTTTAGCGACCCGGACCTATATATCCAGCACGGATGGATCACTTAACTGCTGCAATAGCAAAAAACTCTCTTGATATTTTAAGAACAATTACAGAAGAATACAATAAAACATATTTCGTTACCTTTTGAAACTTAAAAGGGTTCAATTTGAGCAGATGATTTTACTGTACATCATATTTGCGATCTCAGTCATATTCTCACAACTATCGTTTTCAGTGACTTCAAAATCAATATGTTGATCACTGGCAGCTTATTCACCACATCCACCATCAAATGACAGTGACATTTATATTTCATTGCAAACTGTAATTGCTCTGCAGTAAAGCCATTCAAACCAGTTCAGTTTTTGCTGATGATAATCTTTTGTTTTATGCCTGCCGTAATTATGAGTGAAACCTCACGTCA
Organism: Spinibarbus caldwelli; assembly: GCA_039654775.1. NCBI lineage: Eukaryota > Metazoa > Chordata > Actinopteri > Cypriniformes > Cyprinidae > Spinibarbus > Spinibarbus caldwelli. The sequence continues at coordinate 37,613,917 of CM077221.1, forward strand.
CCATTGTGTATCAAACAGTGCCACCTTGAGGAATAAAGGTGCATTGCACGTATTGAGTCATCAGATATGTAACTATAATTGCGCAGGAAAAAATACTTACATATTTACATACCTCGGGTCTCTAGCGACCCTATACTCTTTTTACAAAAAATTTATCAGAAAACAGGCATTTTTTAAATATTTTATTATTTTTTTCTTGTTATATTGTTTATAATGAATAGATTGAGGAATACTAAGAAAGTTGATGTCTAACTTTAAAGGGGTCCTATTATGCTCTTTTACAAAGTCTTGATTTTGTTTTGGGGGTGTACTAGAACATGCTCTCATGCTTGGTGGTTCGAAAATCGCATTATTTTTCACATAATTTACATTATTACAATACCTCTCTCCCCAGCCTGGCACAAACGGCTCGATTAGTTCCGGGTTTGATGAAGGCCCGCCTTCCAAAAAACGAAATGTGTTGTGATTGGTTAGCTGTCCCAGTGCGTTGTGATTGGCGAACAGCTTAGACGGTGTTTCAGTACTGCCCCGCCCCTTGCCAAAACAGCAAGTTCGTCAATATTGCCATATCAATTCAGACCCCGAGAATACTGAACAAGAAGATCGCGCAGAACCTGTGCACGCACGGATATTGCAAGACATATTAAAGTGGTAACGCTATTGTTGTTTTATTTTGGCTAAATCACGTTTTAGATGGGATGTCAACAACAGCTTAAAAATAACAGCATTTACTATGTACAGATAAGTGCAACGATAATATGTATTATGTTTATAGTTCTTTAATTCTAACATAACATGAATTGCAGTGAAACTGTTATACAGTTGAATTCATTTATAACATAGTCCCACAGAGTTACACTATTTGTGGCAGCACATACATGTATATGCAAATTCATTCTCTGTTGGAATAGAGATCAAGGTTTCCCCGGTAACGCTGAACACAAAGCAGAGCTCCGCTCACAAACGCTGCTTAATCAGACATTACATGCAAGATGAAATGAAAATGACATCCAAAATTTTCTGAAGACAATCGGTTTCCTTCAGAAATACAGTTATATAAAAACACCCGCACCGGGTTTCGATTTTGAAACGTACAGTGCTCAACCAAGTGTTCTCCCCACCTGCCAACCATTCAAATTTCTGTAGGCAGGATTTATTTTTGTGATATCACAAATACAGGAAAACAACTTTGTAGTCCAAATGAGCCGTTAGTTGTAGTTCTTGTAAAGGGATTTTTTAAAAACGAAATATCTCCCTTTGGAGTGGACTTTGAGATTTGTAACTTTGTAGATCTTTTTATGCCCAAACATACACACTACACACTGACTAAAATTCAAAAAGTGAAAAAGCATAATAGGACCCCTTTAAAAAATGAAGGAGGGAGAGGGTAGAGAATGAAGTACCGGGTCGCTAAAGACCCGAGGTATGCATTTAAGGGTTAACCGTGGAGTCACACCAACTGCTCTCCGTCCCTGGCACTAGCTGCGTGCCCATCTCTCAGGCTGGGATCCTCTTCAGATAGGCCGATGATGAGTCACTGGGCAGAGAGCTGAGAGATATAATAGCAGGTTTGGAGACTCTCAGGATTCTTAGTGGGAGTTTAACAACAGGCTGGATTCACTGAAGGATAAACACTGAAGATTGGCACAAAGAGCTGGTGGGGGGAGGAAGGGAAAGCCAGACAGTGTGTAAAAGAGAAATTGAGAAAGAAAATAACATATTACTGTTTGGATCACAAGCAATATAATTTATAGTCTTGTGTTGCCAGACCTTAAACCTTCAGAATACGATCTGGTCCACACTGCAGCTGATTTTGTCCAAGAACTGAAAAAGGAAGTGGTCGTCTGATTGGTATAAAGTGAACAACCACTTTGCTGTTTACTTTGTTGTTGTATTTTAAGCAAATCTCTTAATTTTCCTTATTTTAAGTATATTTAAATGATTCAATGCCACGAATCTTGCAAACATTTCCAAATTGGCCTAGTTTTTGTAGCAGTCTGGGAACTTCTGAGCATGGTTTTGTTTTTTGGTGTACTGATTAAAAAACAGTGCACCCTGACTCATGAAAATTGATTTTTCATTTTAAAAGAATACATTTAAAAATGCAATTTATATACATACATTGATTTCTGAATTATAATTCTAGGTTTTTAGGGGAGGCCATGAAGTTAGATATATCTTGGAATCATACTATTATTATTAAGTTTTCTGAATAAAAAATAGTAGTTCAAGTTTTTGAACAACCTTATTAAATATTTTATTTTATTTTATTTAAATATAAATATAAATATTTGCACAACCTTTTGTGCAGCAAATCAAAGTAATATTGTGCAATTACTGAGGGCTTCTGAAGGTTTTCTCTAGCTTGATACTTCTGAATTAATTCATGAGTTTTTGTGGAAAAAGAATATATATATATTAGGGATGTATCGGCCGCCGATATTTATCGGCCGATTTTTGATTAATTTAGAGCCATCAGCATATCGGAAATAGCATGAAAAGGGCCTATACCGATGGTTTAATTAACTGCATGGAGACAATGAGTTGTATGTCTGTTGCAAAATCCAGCGGTTTTCTCTGGGCAGGATAATTAAATACTTGCCAAAACAAAATAAAATCTGTACAAAATATATGTGAAATATGTTCACCATTATGCGTTAGTATGCGTCTGTGAACGGACAAAACAGAATAAGATAGGCTACATTAAAAAGGAATAGGCCTACACACAAAATACATTTTGTTTCATTAACAAATTAATACGTAACATCAACCTTCACATAGGCTATATCAGTAATAATAATACGATGTGCGATTTGACACTATCGAGTATATTGCAAAAATCAAAAAAAAGACAGAGTGCACGCATACATTACGTAAAGAAGTCAGTAGGTTAGACTAGTGCATGTGCGAGTGCGTTCTTTCACTGCATGATTCAGTATTAACATGCATGAAGAATGATCAGAAAATTCAAGATATGGGGCCAGAAAATAGAAAATATATATATATATATATATATATATATATATATATATATATATATATATATATATATCATTATGTATAGTTAAACAATATCACACGAAGATCAAGCACCGTTTTTTTTTTTTTTTTTTGCTCCAAAAATCATCATGGTTACAAATGTGATTTTATAACAGTTCAATAAACAAGAAGTTAATATTAAGAGACTTATGTTTTAGACACCATATTGCCTGGTTTTGCTCTATTTCACCAACAAAAATAACTCCAAACACAGCCACAGCAGTTTTGCGTTTTTGTTTCACATTCACATTTCACATTTGAAGTATTTTTTATTTTTTAAATAATTTCAAATATCAGTATTCAATGTTTTATGTATCAAAACATTATTTATTCATTTGTAACTGCAGGTTAAAGCATTTTATGTCCCTCAGAGCTGCATTAAACAGTGGGTAAATATATATTCCACTTCAGATGCAGTTTCTGTGTTTCCTCTGCATTGCAAAGATTAAATTTGTTGATACTGATTTCATTTGTTTGGTAACAGCCCAAATGTCTTATTATACTAATTGACTGAATAAATGTAAGAATTTGACTCAAAAGGTGATGCACATTTTTAGAAAAAAAAATGGCTTTATAAAGGTAAAAATGCCCATAAAAGGTAAAAATTTGTTTACACTTAATTAATTTAAGTTACATTAAAATTAATTTCTATCACTGCTGTGAACTGACCACCACACAAAACTTTAGGAGTCAGCTGTCCACAGTAGTCCTTAAAATATCAGCACAATAACACACTCAGCAAAATATCATCTAATTATCGTTATCGAAAAAATCCCAGAAAATATTGAGATATCTTTTTTGTCAGTATCGCACACCCCTAACAGGAACAGATATGTTCAAATACCGATTCTGCCTGGAGAGAACCAGTCGATAATTTTTTTCTGTTTTTAAGCCCTGCTTTATGCAACTGACCAATATCGGTATCGGAATCGGCCAATAGTTGTTCATTAAAGTCGGTATCGGTATCAGCCATAAAAAATCCTATCGGTGCATCCCTAATATATATATATATATATATATATATATATATATATATATATATATATATATATATATATATATATATAAACTTTTTTGAAAATTATGAGTATGTGTATATTCACTCTTTACTTTTGCTTTTTACTTTATTGTTACACTACACAACATTTTTCAGATTTTATTTTTGGGCTGTATAATTTTCTTTTTGTATAGCAGTTATCCCCAAATGTTTTTGTCAGCTGAAACCTTTTCATATTAACTTTATATTTATATTTATATTTCAATAATTTAACAACACGTGCATATCTTTGGTTCTCTAGTGTCCATTAATGGTCACATGACATGCAGGTAAATAAAATATTATTAATGTTTTTAGGAAGTGTTTTTTTTATTTTTTTATTTTGAAATTATTTATTTATTTTTATTTTACATTTTTATGATTTGATTATTAACTTTTCATCAACTCGCAAACCCCCAGGGGTTTTTGAACCCCAGTTTTGGGTAACCCTGTTTCATAGAAAAGTACAGAGTTTACAGGAAAGCAGAGGCATGAAGGGAGCATTAGGATCAGGACATGTCGGATTCAAAGAATGGAGCTTGCCATTTTGCAAAAGCCCGTGCCATTTATGCATGGAGCATGCATCAGAGGTTCCGTGACTGGTCAATGGATGGGCTACTGAGGCTGAAACTACGTCACTTATGACTCGGGCACACTGCTGGAATGAAAAGTGCAGGGTTGGAATGCATTGTACTGGATGTCTGTTTTATTGCTTGGCAGGACATCACTGCTGTTGAATAGACCGTGCAACACTATAGCAGGATTCATTCAGCCAAATGTGTGGCAGCTGTTTATGTCACTGGAACATATGAATTTTGTGGCTTACTCTCCATTTCTGCCTCTCTGTCCATTTTTTTTCCCTCTGTGAGTTCCTCTGTGTCCCGTCCCTTTAGAAATGATGGTGGCCTCTCCATGCACTCAGAAGCTAATGACACATCCACTGTTAAATCCAGCCTCACCCGCCAGTTCATCCAGAGCTCTAATGTGCGCATATTACGCAGGCTGTGGCTTTGGGCATATGCGTAGTAATGTGCTAATCAAAATATTGGTTAACCTTTGGAGGCACCTGCAAAACAAATAAAGAAAGGTACGATGACGGTCCATCTCAGCCCAGCTGGGAAAAACAAACACTCTGACTCATTGTAAAGATGGAGCTCTTCATATTGATTTTATGCTCAGTTTTTCCCTCTTCTGAGGTATTTCATTTGAAACTCAGTCCTTGTTCTATAAAAGAGCAGCACACATCACACTGGAGAAACCACAGCTGCGATAACATAATATTCAGGATTTAGAAAATAATATGACATTAGCTCATAAGGGTTTTTGACTTGGAATGTTTTTTCTGCTTTGAACTCTTTAAATATGTGGTGTAGTCAGGATGCAGCCTTGTCCAGAGAGGATATTCAGTCTATTTCAGAGCCACCTGCACATTGCAATGCTATATAGCTATTCATTTGCTCTGCAAAATGCTCATTATTCAACAGTGCTGGTAAATTAATAAATATGAATGAATCCTTCTCAGTTCTTCTTTAAAAGCAGTTAATTCCTAACTAAGTATTATATATATATATATATATATATATATATATACACACACACACACACACACACACACACACATACATACAGTTGAAGTCAAAAGTTTACATACATCAGTTTACATACATTAATTATTTTACCAAAATAAGAGGGATCATACAAAATTCTTGTTACTTTTTTAGTACTGACCTGAATAAGATATTTCACATAAAAGACATTTACATATATTGTAGTCCACGAGAGAAAATAATCATTGAATTTATAAAAATGACTCCATTCAAAAGTTTACATCCACTTGATTCTTAATAATAATTGAATTTGAAGATCAGGGTGAATTTCACTTATTTTGTCTTCTGAGAAACATGTAAGTATCTTCTGTAGCTTCTGAAGGGCAGTACTAAATGAAAAAAAAAATTATCAGCAACTGGTTTTGACTGGATTTTCCAGTGGGGTAACACACAACTTTTGCTGGTGGCATCAGAAGGAATAGTGTCACTACCCTCATTCAAGTCTTGGCACAGCATTAGTAGCTCCTCTGTTTGGAGTCACAGCCATGGAGCTCAACAGTTAAGGGTGGAGACCATGCCAGAACCTTCTGAGCTGTTGACAAGGCAGCCTTTCATCTCGCTCACTTGTATCTTATGACGGCATCAATCACAGGCTGGCTGCTCTGAGGCAGGTTGGGTCAGTGCCACCGGTAGTTTGGTGTTGGATTTCTGTTGACGGATGCCAGTAGTTGGCCTCAGAGCCGCTGGATATACATCACGGCATATGCAGTGCTAGCTGTTAGCCCTAACCTGCCTGCAGTTATGAGCCTTTTGCACATTAGTTCTGGGTTATTTGAGGCAACACCACACACAGAACGAAAGCATTACTGCTCCCTCAACACTCCTAAAGCACTGACGGACCAGAATGAAGAATACTATGTGTTTAACTTGTGCAAATTGAGAAATTTTAAGGAACCCTATAAGGGGGAGGAAATGACCAATTGTTGAATAATGAATGGGAGGAATCATGATGTTTAGAATGGAAAAGTCATTTCTGTTTATGCCATTTTTGTTTATCCTTATATGTTGCAAATTAGGGCATCGATTTTATTATATATGTATGTGTATATATATATATAATTTCATTTTTATTTTTTTAGCAAATGGTAAGTGAAAGGAGGTACCCAATCTTCACTTCAGTTTATTTATGAGGTTGTTGAAACTCTTACAGAAAACTTGGGTAAGTCTGAATACAACCCTTATTTGAGTGATTTTGTTATTTTGTAGCAATAAGCATTGAATAAACATAAAAATACTTTTTAAGGAAATAAAGTATAAATACGCCTGAATTACTGAGTAGAGCATAGCCTGTTTACACACCAAATGATAATTTGTAGTTATTGGTAAACTAATGTTTCCTCATTAAATAATTTTATTTATTTATTTATTTATTTATTTATTTAGGTAACAGGTCTGCATAGTTGATGCCAGAACATTTTGTGACAAATCAAAAGAAAAATAAAATAAAATTAATTTAATAAATAAATAAATAAATAAATGAATAATTGCTTATTTAGCTGTGTTAACAAACACAAAAATACTACATTTTTTCATTTATTTTATTTTTGGTCATTTGGTCTTAAACTAACCCAAACTGACTGATACCAGAATTTATCCTAAAACTGAAACCCTTTTACTTACAACCCTGTTACCCATTTTGTTTTATAAATGTATGTATAGTCATTTTCTCTTTAGTCATTGCTAGAAAGCACACAGGGTTTTTAATTGTTTTTAGACATGTCTTTTGCATTCAGACAGTTTTTGGTAACTGTGATGAAAAATAGTGAATGTATGAATAAAAACATGAATGAATGAATGAATGAATGAATGAATAAATGAATGAAGAAACAAACAAACAAATAAATACTTTTGCCATAAAATACTACTAGTCTGTATATTTTAAAAAAAATTCTAATTTATTTTATTTTTAATAATTAACATGCTGCAGTTCAAAGGAGTCTAAGTGAATCTTTCAGACTTAATCAAGTGAAATTACACATTGACAAATGCAGAGGATATTGTCAGTAAGTCATCAAGGTTGTGCTTCCCTCACATTAACTTTTTGAAGGCACTTGACTAGAGACACATACAGAGATCTTAAGACAATTGCAGCTGCGAGGCACTGATGTGTGGAACTTCAGTATTTACACCCTTAAAAGAGCATATGAGTAATAATGCCACAGTCCATGAAAGAAAAACATGAAGACTGAAGCGTGTCTTAGGTGGAAAAGCTCCACAGTAGACCTACGTGTTTCATTGCATGTTCTTTAGCCCAAAAGGACAAAGACCTCCTTTATGAGACCTGCTGGTTTTCCTGTGGGATGAGGTATGTGTGATGGTTGAGGTAGGGTGGAATTTCTCTGAGCACAAGACTTTTGAATTACTCGCTCTTATGCAAGTCCTGTGGTCTGGCGTGTGTAATGGACACTGTCAGGCTGCCCTCTCAGGACACCAGACAGAGCGCTGTTTCATTTGCTGAGCTATGCTCTGCAATTTATAGATTATAGATTTTGGTACTGGCAATGGTGTAGGAATGACTTGCTCTTATTTAGGTGTTCATTTATTATACATTTTGGATAATTTGATAAGGCTTGCATAGTACTGAATTGTACTCCTATCTCTGTTGATTTAACTGTTTAAATCAGCCACTTAGAATTCCACTGATTTTTTTAAAAGCACAGAAAAAGCTAAAATGAAAAAAGGGTGACATAAAAGGGCAAAAAAAAAATAAAAGAATAATAAAGAACCTTTGAGAGCACATGCTTGTGTCCTTGAAAACCCACAATTTTGAATCCAGCACATGGTTCAGATTACTGCACAGCTGAGACTGAGAGACATGCAGATAAAAAAAAAAAAAAAATAGGGAATGTGTCAGTGTGAGAATGCTGGTATTAATGTGCTGGTGTTTAATGCCAGTCAATGGATGACAGATCAGGTTGAGCGGAGGTTCTGCAATCTCCGCATCCCTGTGTTCTCTGTGCAGGAGATCATCCTGCTCCTGTGCCTCATACTGTGGCCACTCTCTTCTTCTTTCTAAGCCATTGATTCCTTGCCCAGCATCGCAGCATGTTCCCTATGTCGAAAATTCACCCAGCTGAATGTTGATAGTTTATCATTAGGGCAAAGAAAAAATTATTTGCTGCAGAAATCATTTTCTCAATTTGTACCCAAATTGTGTTGTTGACTGCATTCATCAAGCACAGCCAAATTAACCCTGTTAACAGGGTTATTGTAAGAAAAAATATTCTTCTTTACTTTAAAGTTGAGTAATTACTACAAACAAACATTTGGTCTTAAACTAGCCCCACTGTAATTTATCCTAAATCTGAAACCCTGTTGTGAAGCAAACAGAGTTTTACATTGTAATTGTATACATGTGTTTTGTATTCAGGCAACTTTTGGTAACATGGATGAAAAACAGTAAATAAATACATTTAGATATGTATTTAGTATTCAGGGAACTTGGGTAACAGGGATGAAAAATAGTAAATAAAATTAGGCATGTCTTTTGTATTCAGGCATCTTTTGGTAACAAGGATGTAAAATAGTAAATAAATAAATAAATTCAGTTATGTCTTTTGTATTCAGACATCTTTTGGTAACAGGAATGAAAAACAGTAAATAAATGTAGACATGTCAGTGTCACAAATCCGGTCTGTGGCCTTCTGATAGCCACCAGAGGTCACCCTTCCATCATATTGACTCTCACATTGCACAGACTATTTCACATTACCCCGTACTACATTTCCCAGCAGCCATTTCACTAATCACACGCTCACACCTGAGACCCATCACATAATCACACACCCTACATAAGCCTTGGACTTCCTCGTTCTAATCGCCGAGTATTGTTCTTCGTATATCGTTCTTCAAGTGATAGCTGCTTTATGGAGCCTTTTCCCTGTCTAGTTTCTAGTTCCAGTTCTAGTCTAAGTCTAGTCATTTCGTGTTGCCTTGTTTCCTGTTTCCTGATCTCCTGCCTGTGTATCTTGGATTAACCCTTTGCCTGCTGTTTCGGACTCTGTTTGCACCTTGCTTGAACTATTGCTTGTGTACCTGGATTATCTCGTTGCCTTGCCCTGTTGGATTTTGTTCACTGATCAAAGGCCCACGCTTGTCCTAGGATTGCTCTTTGTCTTGCCTGTATTGTACCTGTTTGCCATTATTGAATCCATGCCTGTTTCATGACCACATCTCTGAATAAAGCTTTGCACATGGATCCGTACTTCTCATGTCTCGTTGGCTCCATAATAGTCAGACAGCTTTTGGTAACAGGGATGAAAAAATAGCAAATAAATCAATTAATTCAGACATGTCTTTTGTATTCAGACAACTTTTGGTAACAGGGATGAAAAATAGCAAATAAATAAATTAATTCAGAAATGTCTATAGTATATAGGGAACTTTTGGTAACAGGGATGAAAAAATTCTAAATAAATAAAGTAATGTCTTTTGTATTCAGACAACTTTTGGTAACAGGGTTGAATTAAAAAGAATAAAAACAAATAATAATAAAATAAATAATAAATATTATAGTTTCCTTGACATTCTAAGGTGAACTAACAATATTTTCCTCCTATCACTACCCTCTTGGAGAAGAGTTCCCTTTATCCAAAGCAACATAAAGTGCAATTATTACCTGGACAATCCTCCTGAAGCACCCTGGGATTAAGTGCCTTGATGACCTCAAGGGCACAATGGTGACCCATTCACTGTTTGCCCCTGGTGGGGATCAAACCAGAGACATTCTGATTACCAAGCCTGACCTTTACGACTAAACCACACCACCACAATGTTGAGGCTGCCCTTTTCTGTTAGGATGCACCCTTTGCAATATAGATTCCATTTTGTGTATGGAAGAAGGAGCATGAATACTGCAGTTATTGAATTAGGGTTGAGCTAAGTATACATTTAACTTTCGGCAGGGAGCATATTGACATCGCCTTTTTCTCTTCTCCGCACAGCAAGGGCCGCTTTGAAGTGCTTGGCGGAGGCAGTCTGCGGATCTTCAATCTCACTGAGGAAGACGCCGGTGTGTACAGCTGCATGGCAGACAACGTCAACGGATCCATTGAGGCCCAGGCTGAGCTCACGCTGAAAGGTAAGATTAAACCTCACTACTAAAGAGCTAGTCAAGTGATTGTCACGTCACACTGTAAAGCTCTTTCCTCTAGTGCTGTTCAGAGGAAGTGTTGCATTTTCTCTGTGACATTAAGTTCTGTAATTCAATTGCACGCTCTGATCACGCTTCAGACACGTTTACAGAAACAGGTATTGGATTATCTGTAATTGCTCAAGCTGTAGCTTTTGGGCGGGACTGAGTAGTGCATGAGATGTGATTGTGTGAAAGGGAAGCGAGATGGTTCAGACAGGTGTGAAATCACAGAGAATAGAATAGAATCTGGGCTTTAGATTTCATGCAGAAATGTGGAGTGTAATGAGCTTTGGCCATCTGTCCATCTGCTGAGAATTGATCCTACACTGTGACGAGATGAAAAGATGAAAGATACTGGAGGGCAACCAGCCCCTACTTTCAGGCCCTTTGCTTTGCCTTTATGGGTGGGAGAGGTATTGTGTTGGAGCGATAGTACAGTAAATCCAGCAGCTCACAAAGGAGGTGCAAAGCCAAACTCAAACCGAGCACCTCCCAGAATCCAAGCGAGTGTCAAACACTCTCTAGGTTTTTCTTTCACTGTGGGCTGCTTGCTAATCATTGTGCATTGTAGAAAACAATTTGGATTTCAGTTTTTAGGGTTTAGTCTTGAATAATAGGTTAAAATTCGGTTCTACATTTTTATGGCATAATGTTGATTGTCACAGAAAATAATTTCAGTGGTTCCTTTGCCCATTTAAGTGGTGAAAACTGTATTGAATGTGCACTTGTAGTATAATAAACTGTACTTGCACATAATATCAATCAAATAAAAGGCCACTTAAGTGTACTTAAAGTGAGTACACTTTCAAGACTGTTTCTTACACTTAAGTACATGTTTAAAAATGCACATTTTAATAAAATAAAGTTTCATGTCAAAGTTTCATGTCAAAGTACATTTTAAGTTATGTTTTAAAAATCTAATGTGACGCTTTAAGAAAGTACACTTATATTGATGTGTTGACTAACATACTAAAGTATGTGTGGAATACTTGATTATAATTTTAGTAATTTATTTGATATTATGTTATTAAAATATGTAATTACAAAAATATTTAAATAAATTACGTACAAGTTTCAGTAAATGACATAAGTATATTTCAGTTTACCATAAATGCTTGTCAGTACATTCAACAGTACACTTTCACCATATTTCAAAGACAGCTTAAGGAATTATGAAATTACATATAAGATCTACTTATGTTCTAAATAAGTGGGTCACAAACACTTTTAATTCCAACTTACTGCATTAATATAAATATAAATTTAAACTCTAAAACATTTTCATTTCATTGAAATTTAACATTCAGTATAGTATCCAAAACATTACATTCGGTTCTCACTTAAGCATATTCTTCTAAAGTATATTATTTCCATATTTTCCCATTTTTTAAGTATGATAAAGTATACTTCTTTTCCACAAAAGGACTTATGTAAGGACAGGCCATAAAAGCAAAAACACACACTGTTTTAAAAGTAATAGCCACAAGACTTTAACATTATGCGTGTTGGCATAAAACTAGTGTGATAGAATGGCTGAATAACCTATGTAATATTTATAACTATGCTACACTCACAGGAATTACATAGGTAACACCAAACCAGAAGTTAATTTGCCCAGAACAGTAGTTTGACTTCTAAAAATGCTTTACTGCTCAAATAGTAATAGGTTTTGCTGAATAATGCATGCTGAATAATTCATCCTTTAACAAAAATATGAGATTCATATTTCTGCTTGTAAACCCTCTGGACCCTCTTGTTTATCTTATTGCAAGTAATTTTTTTTAACAAATCAAAATTGTTTTGTTGTGATCAACATAATGCTATTGATAGAGGAGATTGTATTGCATCCAGAACAATTATGTGTTCCTATTTCAAGCGTGAAATAAAAAATGACTTTAATGTCTTGTTTGCTCAGATTTTAAATGTCAACCAGTGGGCGCAGAACAATTATGAATACATTCTACTGCGTACATTACTAGTCAACATGCAGAGATGTGTGCTAGTGTGAGCAGGTCAGATTGATCTGGGAATTTCTGTGCTCTCAGTGTTTTTGTTATACTGTGGATGAGAAACCCAGAATCCTATTAAACTTTGATAGACTGTCTTTTCTGTGCTACACAGTACATAAGGGAGTAGCTTGTAGGCTGCTGTTTCTTAGCCTACTCTGAAATGCAGGGTAGATGAATAGAAACAACAGTATGTGTTGAGCTTTGACATTGTCTGTAATATAGCAGGAAACCTGAGACATGCTCCTGAATGCAAGCGAGGCAGTGATAAGAGCTATGTGGTCATTTGAGATGTTTTATCATCACTATAATCTTCCTGCAGAATGTATAGGGAGAGTAACCTATGGAAGCTTGTTTCCTCCACAGAATAAAAAAATAAAAAAGTGATTTTTATCTCACAATTCTGCTATTTTCCTCACAATTGCGCAATTGCTGTATTGCATGAGCTACCAAGCAAACCTACTGTGTTAGAAAACCCATACATATGAAGCTGTATATGTGACGCTAATGTTCAAAAGTATCAGTTTTCTAATTTCGTAGTATGTTAAAATTGTTTTGAATTTATAATATTGTGCAAGGAATAAAAGTTTACTGCCTCTAGTATTAATTTAAACTGGAAATGTATGTATAGGTACTTTTGAGTTTTGCAGACATTTAGGTAGAGACACGTATTTCTATTGATCCTGGGTTGCTTATATCTCATATTTCACGCAATTCTGAGGAAAAAAAAAGTCTGAATTGTGAGATAAAAAGACGCAATTTCCTTTTACTTTTTTTATCCTGTGGTGTAGACAAGCTTCCATAGTATGCCGTCTTTGACTATGAAACAAATTCTCTGTCTTTGTCTTTAGCTTCTCTTGTGTTGTTTCAGCACCCTTTCTTCACAATTTATTCTGACTAGTCAACAGTAAATCACAATTGAAATTGTTTACTTTCTTAATACACGTTCCTGGTCTTATTGTGCATTGTTCATTAGTGTACATTATTCTCAAAGAATGTCTTCATTAATCAACTTGCTGTATCTCTAAAATGACTGACTGACGTCACCTAGGATATGTGAACATGGAAAATAATGTGAACCAATAACCAGATAGATGTTTAAGCATGGTTTTAGGCAACATTTGTAGACAATACAGCCTTTGTGAAATATTGACAGTAGTTAAAGCACTGAAATGCTGGTGAATGTTAATGTAACATTAATGAAATGGGAGCAGTCCTCCACAATCCACTGCAAACAAGCATTCAGGTCTGACTCCGTTTTGGTTTGGAACACCCACTTTTCATAATCCAACCAGTTCTTGATCATAAAACCATGTCTTGCTGTAACATATTTCATACTAGAAGGACATCAGACTGATGGAAGTAAATTGTGTTTCGTGTTGACTTTAACGCAAAAAAAAAAAAATGACTTAGGGTGGTTGTGTTGTTGTGCAACAAAAATGCAAAAGTGTGTGCAGTCAAACATCAGCACAGCTTTTATCTGTATATTTGCGGCTGATGCAACATTTTTACAGTCAGTGGCCACGATATGAGTGGTACCCTGTGTATGTGGTACTGGGTTTATGTGTGTGAGATATACTGAGTGATTGAAACACGAACCATCTGTCCCGTGTGGAGCTGGCGTGAGCAGGAACCCAGCAGTGTGTGACAAGTGTTTTTCAGCAGGTTGTGTGTGCAGGCCTCAGCAAACTGCAGGAGCACATACTAACAGCCATTCATCACCTTACCTCTGTCAGTTTGGCCCTGATGCTGCAACTTATGTTAGATATACTAGTTCCAGATACTGTAGAACCCACCTCATCTGGAAAACATCCAATAACCTTCACTTCAGCTCAGCTGACATCCAGTCATAGCTTTATGTAGCCATTCTGCTTTTGATTGGATTTCTACTGAATTGTATTCACAGTCTTATAAATATTTATGTTAATGTCAGTCTGTAGTCTTTCTTTGCTGTTTTTACTCTTTGCTCATTCACTTCCATACATTGTTTTACAACCTTAAATTATTCTAAACATTTTTGGTTGTTTTTCAAACTAATATGAAATATTCAGTATAATATAATATAATATATATAATATACTAATATTATATATATATATATATATATATATATATATATATATATATATCATATTAGTATATTATATATATATTATATATTATATATCATATTACACATATTATTTATGTCACATTCTAAATCTGTTCTTATATTAAATTTCTTATTATACAGTTTATTTGTAATAATGATTATTTTTCTTTTAATTAACCCTATATAAACAATATTTTATTATACAAATTTATATGTATTTTATATAAATTTCTAATTTATATAATGTACTATACTATTACATTCCTGTGCTTGTCGTACAGTTTATTTGTAATTATACTCATTTTTCATTTAAAAGGAAAGTTAATTACATTTGGTAAGTTTAAATGTGATTATATATACATCTATATTTACATGATTCATTAAATTATTACATTAAATTATTCTAAACATTTTTGTATTTGGTTTTATGAACATACAGTTTTTATGAAATCGTAATATCACTTACATAATATGCCAATACTTTCCAAATCTTTTCTTGTAGTTTTTTTTTTTTTTTTTTTTTGTATTTTAATTATGTAATTATGCTTATTTTTCTTTTAAAAAGTCAAATTTGTTTATACATATTTATATTTACTGTATATGGTCTGAGCGACGAATGTCTATTTCTTCCTTTTATTTAAATATCTAAATATCAGAGCCTTCAATCAGTACATACTGATTTATGCAAGGGTGAGGGCAAGGGTATTAATCATATGCAAGTGATATGCAATGTTTTGCAAATGTGCAATTCTTATAAAATATACAGCAACTGACGGTTGTGGTTGTGTGGTGGAGAATCAGGCACAGCACAGAGCAACAATCCAATTACATCCCAGCAGACAGGCCTGAATCATTTTGGTGCACACTACCTTGTTACTGAGATGATCTATGTCCTGTTTATCTTCTCCAAGATCAAATAACCTCATTTGCTAATGGGAAGCCTTTGGAGGATTTGCATTTTCCTCTGGCTATTAGGAAGTAAATATTTTAGCCACATCCTGGTGTTCAGGGTATTTTTAGAGGTTGAGAAAAGTCAAAGCAGCATTTTCTTTTCCTAATCAAATCATATAGTTTTCCTTAAATCATTAATGGCATTACAGACATATGAAGCGTCATTTCACTGAAGAAACAAACGTTTGGTTTCTCATGCTCACATGAATTTTGTTTTATTGCTTTTCTTCTCAGCTTCCCCACAGTTCCTGAAGAAACCAGCTAACATATATGCTCATGAAGCCACAGACATCATCTTTGAATGTGAGGTCACCGGTTCGCCCGCTCCCACCATCAAATGGGTGAAGAACGGAGATGCCGTCATTCCCAGCGACTATTTCAAGATCATTGTAAGTTGCCAGCTAGCTCTACATGAGTGAGGAAATGCTGTTGACCTTTTACAGTGCATCTACAGATAAATACAGTATTTCATCTAGATAACCGTGGTGTTCTTGTTTGCCTCTTTATAGAAGGAGCAGAACTTGCAGGTGCTGGGGCTGGTCAAGTCAGATGAAAGTTTCTATCAGTGTTTAGCTGAAAATGATGCTGGCAATGTCCAGTCGAGTGCTCAGCTCATCATATTAGATCAAGGTACGTTTAAGTATTAATATTTTCTTAAAATCTTAACGGCATGTTTGCTTACATTAAACTTTGTGGAAATTTTTCCCTTTTTTAAACCCTGCTGGAAAATCCAGGTGGTAGCTGGTTTAAATTGTTTCCAGCTGCTCCAAGCTGGTAATATATGATCAGTAGCTGATCTAGATGGTTAATCATTAGGAATACAACTGCTGGGGCCAAAGTTGACCTGGTAGACCTTCTTAATTAATCTAGTTATAGCTGTCAGACCTGGTCCTGGACCTTGGGGTTCCAGAAACCTTTGGTATCAGCTGGTTCCTGCAGGGAAGCTTTTATATTAGTTTTAGTGAACTCCTAAATATTGTTTAAATCCCATTATAAAAGTGTTCATAACATCTCATTATAGTCCTGTAATACTGGTCCATTTAGTTTTACAACTATATGACAGCTATTTTAGTATTTCATTAAACAACCTTAAACATCTCAGAGAAACTGGAGGATTTATTCATGTAGATGATCTTTTTTTAATAGAAATCTAATTGAAGGTATAGTAGTGTTGGTGTAAGTCAGGTGCATGATGCCATCTGCTGCAGCTTCCTCTCTGGCAGTGCCACCTGTTCAGTGAATGTGTGTGCGCTCACGGCCATACAGTATGTGCGCCAGGGCTAGAGTTTAATGTTAAATGTGTGGTTGAAATGGTGTTCTGGGTGGTTGCTGGAAAATTATTTAGTGATCATGGGTGCGTTTCCCAAACAACAATGTAACCCGCTGCTTAACAACCCTAGTAAGATACATCGTTGTAGAAACTAACTAGCTAGTTTCCTACCTGATCTTATGACGAAAACGTTCCTGTGAGAACTTTTTCGCAAGATGTGAAATACGTACCAATAAGTACATATCACTGCAGTTTCCAATAGAAGTTAACACTAGAGGCAGTAAAACATCGAGCAATCAATGATCGAGTAATCGTTTTTGTACACCGTTTGATTACAGCTCCATATGTTTTGCTTTCCGGACGTAACAAGCTTGCTCGGTAGCTCAGCCGGCACGGAATTAGACTTAGGATGCAGAATCCTTGGGAATCCCGTCAAAAACATGAGTCACGATGAAAGAGCTAAAAGATGAGAGATCAAAAAAGAAGCTAAAACGGCATGCTTACAATTATGTTTTTACATCACATTCGCTTTGTTCACATCCTATCGGGTAGGTTTAGGTGTAGTCCAGATGGTACGTTATTTTAAAACGTCACGGAGCATTAGACTTATAGCGTCACTCAACAGACATTTCAAGTCAGAACTGCGGTGACGCCTACAAAACCAACGTCACATAAAACGTACCATATGTACGTTCATCTGTTCCAGAGAAAAAAACAAAGACTCTTTTAGCGCCACTCATTGGACATTTCACATCGAATATGCCATGAAACGTACATGGTGGTACGTATTTTGCACCCACCAGCAGAAACATAAATTGGCGCCTCTGCTCAAGAGCATGATTTAATGAAGTCTATATGTCTTACTAACAACTAGAAACTATGTTTCTATCATCAGGTTGAGAGCTGTAGTTCCAACCAAGTAAGTTTGCGATGTTCGTTTGAACTATGTTTTCGGGAAACATTGAATCGTTGAACTATGTCACCATATGTGACCATAATTGGCTAATAATGCTTTTGGGAAATGCACCCAGAAGAGCAACCCCCAAAGTCTCTATGATGTTCTGGTCTCTAGGTTTGCCAGGCAAAATACGTATAGCATGGTTTCAGATACTGTATCGTTCCTGTACATTTATGACTATGAAGGACAAGAACACCAAAGCTAACTATATAGGGCTTAGTGTTGATTGGCTTGGCAAGCAACTCTAAAATTTAAATCCACCATATGAGTAGTAACAAATTAGTTGTCAGATTGTCACTATGTTCCTGTGATATTTGTATCTTTCTGAGATGAAGCCAGCGTCTCTGTGAAATCTCTTTGGGGCTTTGCTGTACTCTTTGCTCCTCTCATATGAAATGGCCTATAAACACTTTACTTTGGCAGGCTTCTCATCTTGTTCTAGTTAAAGCCGCTAGACAGGTCTGATTGGAGGCTTTTTGAAACCTCGGTTCTCGCTGCCATCTGGACAAGCACATGGTGAATAGAGAAACACGGTTGCCTATCTTCACATATTGTTAGAGCTGATTGCTGAGTTTATTGAGTTACAGACTGGGAGTTTGTTGCGCAGTCTGTGAAACTTGCTCATTATATATTTTTTTTCTCTGTAAGGGAATATATGATCCCATACTCATTAGTGTAATGCAGCATTGTGTTTTCCCCATAGTCACAATGCTTTAGATTAGACATGCTGTGATTACCTTAAGCACAATGTAATTGCAGAGATTTTTAATGCAGATTTGCTCATGATATTTAGATTAAAATGGGCAGGAAAGTTAGGCTGTGATCAAAACAAGGAATTATTTAACCACGGAAATTACATTGTAATCGACAAACTTATTGTTTTGAATTTTTGTAGAGATTTTGTGGAGCAGCAGAACAGCACTATGAAAAATTTGGGTCACCACAAGCATTAAAAAAAGTGTTAGTCATATAGCTGGTATGAGATGAGGACGTGACCTGACAATTTGATGCTGTCTCACTCTTTGAGCTTGTTTATTTTCCCCAGATTAATTTTAATTCCATATTTGCATTTGAATGCTTGTTTTCCTGGCAGTGACTTATTATTATTATTATTAAGGATTCATGGCAACTGGAATAAATATTTCTCTTTTTTCCTCAATTTTTCATTTCTAGGCTCTTTTTTCACATCCAAAAACTTTGTATGGCAGAAACACCCCACAAACCCCATTTCCCAGCATCTGTTTCTAGACAGGGCTGCATTTTTCTGCAGGTTAATCTGCAGGTTCTGTGTGTAACAATCACTCAAGCAGTGTGAAGGGTGATGGAGCGGAGGAAAGCTAAACGAGAGCTTGCACACAGTGGGGGGTGATGGTTGCTTCACTATAATAAGTGGTGGACAAAGTACACAAATAAAGTATTTAAGTAAAAATACAGATACCCTAATATTATTCCAGTTCAAGTATTAAGTATTCCTTTTTTATTTGAGTAAAAGTACAAAAGTATTTGATTTTTAATGTAATTTAATTTTAATTAAAAGTAAAAAGTTCTGATCGATAAACGTTTATTTTGTCATTTTAACTGATCTACTTTTATATTTCATAATTTTGTTATATATTTTATATAGACCCACTGCTCAAAATACCAGGTGGAGGGAGGCTTGTCATACACCATCAAAACATTAAATATTTTAAAATATTAATTTAGGTTACTGATACTTCATGTGTACAAACAAGTGAAAATTATACAATATTTAAAAATGAGGAAGAGCAATTTGTTTTGACAAACGATATACTGTAAAACATGTCACATAGGGCAAAATGTTTACAGTTTTAAGAAGAATGCTATACAAATATACAAGTTTTAAACTCATTTGAAACTGCTTCAGCAGCGGTTCAAAATAATGAGAAATGACGTTTTTAAAAAGAGTAAAGATGTATGATATTATGCTTTGGAATGCAGTGAAGTAAAAGTAAAGATACTTGAAAAATGTACCTAAGTACTGTAATTGAGTACAAAATACTTTGTTACTGTCCACCACTGGCTGGAGTTGTTACTGTGGGCTTCAGTCCCTGGTATGTTTGTAGAAAAATGATAGATGAAGCTTCGATGTGTGTCTGAGCACAATGGCAGACAGGGTGATTGATCTGAGAGCATACAATGCTGATTTGGGCTATATTTGTGTTTATATCTCAGCTGTAGAGCCTGTGGAGCCATAAAACATAAATAGTATGTCTCCGCTGAGGCCTCTCACTGTGTTCATATGACACTTTAACTAGGCCTGTGTGCCAGACACGGCTAACAGCAGAGCAAATATGCTTCACTTATTTATGGCCACAGAAAGAGCCCTCTAGCTGCTTTCCAACATCTCTGCTTTGTTTACAAGATTCATCACTCACTGGTTGGAATATTGATGTGATTTAGTTGACGTTATGAAGCCTGTAGCTGTAACTAAACTCAAATGAGTTATTCTGTTGGAGAATCAAGAAATTTAATTTCACCAAAATAAAGAAATAAACTAGTTTTTATGATGTACCAAAAACATTTTCAGAATGCAGTACTAGATTACTGCTTCAAGCTTTTTACAGAGTGTAAGTTTCTGCAGCTTCAGACAAAATACTTTGTTATAGATAACACTGATTTGGATTTGTTGGTCATGCCTTCATCATTCATTTTTGCCAATTTGGAATGGCCTTTTGTATATAGAAAAATGTGAATTATTACATCTTTAAAACTCTGATAATCTAAACGAAGAGTGGCATAAACCATTTCAATAATTATTGTGCAGAAATAATTTTATTGTCCTGCAGTTCTGTCATCATTTATACCACAAAGAGCAATTTTGCTCTCAATAAGTTTTTTTTAAAACGTTAGACAGCAGTGCCAGCAAAGAGCATGTTTAAGATGAAATAGTGTACGAGACATGTGGGGTTTAAAGAAAATAAAGAAAAATTAAGGTCATGCATGCATGCATATACGTAAAAGCAATTCAAAATCAGCATGTCTTCCATGCATGCTGAAAATTTGCGTGCTTTCTGACCTGACCTGTTTTGCTGTGAGCCTCCACAGCCCTGAAGCTATAGACACAGTTCAGTCTAGTCTGCCTCTCATAGGATGCCATATTAATAAGGTGTGAGTTCTGGTTTTCCAGCTCACCGTCTTATCTTAGAAAACTCAGTGGTTACTTTTGGTTTTGTTCCTGACTGCACAGCAGCTTCCCAGTCAGAAGATCAGATTACAAGAAATGATGAGATTAGTCAATTATTTTATTAAATTGATAGTTTTATGTTTCTCTTTAAGTTTATATGTCCAACAACATCTACTGTAATGGTGGGTAGACATTTCCAGAATAAATAAAAATATTTTTTAATGTGTTATACATTTTTATTAAATATATTAAATAAATTCTATTCATTCTTTATCATACTATACTATACTTTTTTAAAAGTTTGGGGTCAGTAAAATTTTAATTAAGGGATTAATACTAGGAAAAAAAATATGTACATAATATACAGTATGTATATATATATATATATATACACACACAGGGTTTCAAATATTAAGCAGCACAATTGTTTTTAATATTGATGATAAGAAATTATTATTGAGTACCAAATGTTAGAAGGATAATGTGACACTGGCAACTGAAAGTTTAAAATATATTGATATAGAAAACAGGTTTTTTTTATTGTAATAATGTTTCACAATATTATTGTTTTTACTGTATTTTGGATCAAATTATTTAATAAATGTAGCCCTGTGAGCATTAAAGGTTTCTTTAAAAACATGAAAACATTGGTCTCAATCTTCTGAACAGCAGTGTATGTATAATACAATGTTACATTATTAAAAGTGTAAATTTTCACAGTATAAATTCGATTTTTATGAATATTAATTTTTATTTATATATTTCCATATATATTAGTCTATCGGTTTGCTGAAGTGCAGCTTGTATTGTGTGAATTCTCATCTTGATATAATAATCTCATGTTTGATGTTAGCTTGCTATTCAAACAAATTGCTATTGCGGGTACTTTTTTGTACAAATACCCTGAGCCAAAGCTTCTCAAAGGAGCACAGTGATATTTTTGGTATTGGGACTGAGCATGACAAATGGGACTGAAGTGCATGTCAGAAAATAAATTATTTAGCTGACGGACTTGAGCGCAAGGACCGGAGCTCTTTGATGAAGCAGGCGGAGGTCTAGCAGGTGCAGGAGGGAATGGGGGCTCTGCTTGCTGACCCAGAGGGCCACTGTAGCTGGGCAGAGAGGGTTGGGTGTGGACATACAGTAATGACATGCCAGATGGGTGTCTGCCTTCCCAGCAAACACAGAGAAAGTCCCCTGCCAGCTTCAAGCTGTGACCCATAATCCTGTGCTTTCGTGCTGGGCGGTACGTCCCGCCGAGGTGCCCGTGCCTCCCCCTAGATCTGCCCTGCTGCTCCGGCTTTCATCTCTCAGACTATGGAAGCAAGGCGTCTCAAGAGATGGTGCGCTGCTCTCCATCATGTGAGAAACCTGTTTAGTCTCAACAGGGGTGTTGATGGCCTTTAATCATTCATCCTCTTGTATTCATGATGTTTACTTTGAAGAGATAGACTGCTGTCACCGCTGCAATGGTGCTCGCTTCAGATCCAATGCAAAATCGCTGCGGGCCAGCCATATCGCCAATGAAAAATGACAAAGACTAGCGTGTACTTGACTTCTTGAATATCATAGTAACTCCGCTTATTAAAAAAATGCTTCTTTGTGCTTCCTTCGCTTGCTTTGTCTGTATTTGATACAAAAAAAAAATAGATGATATTGTCAAGAGAGCCTGAAGATATCATGAAATGTCTAATGAATCTTAAAAATCAAAGAAAAAAAAACTGTGATTGTTTTACTTTTAGAATTTTATGCACAATACTGTAACTTTAATTCAGAACATTCTGCCCACTCCATTTATCAATTTCAAGCTGCAGAAATGGCTCAGAGATCACTTCTGTTTTGATGTCAAAACTACAAATACATTAACACATGACGGCTATGCATAATGGTTGCAAAGAGTGTCTCTGATCATTTCACTGTGACCCAAATAGTTTATGCAGCAAATTGCAGTGGAAATTGTTTTGTAATCCTGTCACATTGTAATGCAAAATTATGCAAATAGTCTCCTTGTCTTTTTATTCTTTCAACTTTTTGTTCTATTCATAATGTTCTCTCCTTTATGACTGAAGTTAACAACGTACCTAACTGTATGTGTTTTATGATTAATTTTCTCCCAATATCCCCTGTGCTGACAAATAGCAAACTGTTTGTGCTGTATGAGGAACATATTTAGAGTATATACTGGCACTTATTAATAATTGGTATGTCATTTTGTGTTTTTAAAAGCTAAATTCCATCTCTACCAATCAAATTCTTTTCAACTCAGACTCAAACAGGACAGATCTTGTGACTAATTTTCTTTGAAAAAGGAGATGTCCAAAGATGACGTGTGCTTTAAAGTCGACATACCATGGAAAACTGGAGTTATATATATTTAAATAAATAAAATAGTTTTAATGTATTACATAGAAACTCCTCACCCACTGTCAAATCTCATTAGTCTGTAAACTTTACATTAAAAATCAAATGTATGCTTGGTTGTCATTGTGTTGAGTTTCTGTCGTAGTTTTTATTAATATTTCGAATTAGATTTTTTTTAAATTTCTGTTTTCACTGTAAAATAAGTTAAACTAAGTAATTTTGCTGTGATTTTGTCTTTTTTTAGTAGGTAGCATTTATTATTTATAATTGTTTAATATTTGTTAATTTTCAGTTAACATTTATTTAATTTCAAGCAACAAAATTGTTTTTGTTTTGAGTTTTAGTTGATAACCCTTGCACAGATAAATCTGGTCACTAGAAACCTGTTGCATCACGGTAATCATAGCAATCACAGGGTCATGGTTGTGTAAAACTGTACTGTAATTGGTCAAGAAACCTAACATGGTTGTGACCATTAACAACAAACAGCTTTACAAAATATATAGAAGGAGGGCAAAACCGATAGATATGTGTGTGATTGCACTGCCCATTTCTCCTCTTCAAAACACTCATATGGGGCTTTTAGCCAGTGTCTATAGATCAAGAGCTGCTCCACATTTCACCATCAGTCAATCCTGTCATGTTATGACATGAGTACAGGCGAAGAACACAAGCCTTAGTGAGAATGAATGAAATGACCCAGTTTTTATGCCTCCGCACAATATGAGGAAGTCTTCAACCCCTTCCAGACCCGTCACGATAATAGCATGTCCCTCGGATCAATAGTAGAGAGGGTGTAAGATTTAATGCCAGTGGATGAAGTCTTTATGTGTGCAGCAGGAACTATGTCGCATCTCTTGTACCGTGGCCATTTCAGTCCATACCCATCTATGTAAGATGAAAGCAGGAGCTTTTAATTGGTCATTAGCGGTGCACTGCGCTCCCTCTCTCAGACAGCGACATCATAAGTACATGGAGGTGAATGAGGCAATCTTTCCTACATTTATGTTTTTCCCATATTCTCATGTACAATTACATATTTTGGATTCTACATAGTGCATAACCATTATTGCTCTGAGCAGCCATTTCTGTTTTAATTTGCATATTCCCGAAATGCCTTTTGCTTAGTATTAAAATCATAATTACATCGATTTACAGCAAACATTGAGTTAACAATAATCATTTTATATTTCCAAAGGCCTTGTGACCTTTTTGCTTAGCTTCAGTGTGTGTCATTAATAAGGCAAAGTCACCATCTGTTCCAGTGGCAGCAGCTATTGCTCTCTGCTATGAATAGAATCGGTATTAATCTTCTGCTGCTCTCCACCATACATCACATGACTGCGTTCACCATCAGACAGACACTTAGGAGACTGTTGAAGCTGATGGTTGTGATGATCCTGATAACATCCTAGTTGAATAAATGTATGTTTGAAAAATGTTTTCCAAGCATTCCATTTTAGTCATTAAAACTTCAGCTTGGTGTGTTTTTTAATAGTTTTTCTATAGATGGATATTTTTGACCTTTGCACCCCATATCACTGTTAGTTTAGCATATTTTGCTGTTTTTGAATGTGTTGTGAGTGAACAGCCCCGAAAATCCTAAAGGCCTGTTTATACCAAGATGAATATTCGGTGTGGAATTTTGATAAACATTGTAATTTGAATGAACAGCTGTTAATGTGTCTGTTGAGACTGATGTGAGCATTCACATGCCGTCAATGCGACATCTTTTTTTATTTTTTACGGAAAGGTGTTCTAATTTCTGTTTAAGTGCACTGTGAAGAAAACTGGCCATCCAATAAGACTTGGTCATATACTCAGAGCCGCTGACGTAAAAAACAAAACAAAAAAAAGCCTTCTAATTTAAGTGACCTTAAAACAATCTCATCAAAAACCCATTATAATAAATGTTATATTTACATGTGCCCTTCAGCAAGTAGGAAATATACAGAAATTGAATAAAGTTGTCAAACACTAAATTCTAAATTAAATATCCTTAAAGCTACAAAAGTTATTGATTTCCTCTTTTTTTCTTTTGTTCTTTCTAACAGACATCACAGCAGCTGGGTTATTAAGATATTTGGCTGCTATTACTTTAAGAGCTGCCACTGCTGAACGTGATGCGGCTCTGACACACATGCTCTTAGTTTCATCCATGCTTTAATATGAAATGATACAGGTTACAGCGCACACTGCCATATTTGTGTGTGCAATTGAAGAGCACGCGCTACGAGCACAGTATGACAGCTGACAGGACAGGAAAATTAGTTTTTACTGACATATGGCCTGACAACATCTCATCTGACTGCAGTTCAATGTTGTTCTACTGAAGCTCCTCATCACCTGTAGCTTTTCCGCGCTCATTTGACTAGCGACTAACTAATGCAATTCTTGTCAAGAAAAAATAAACACAAGCAGCAGTTGTGAGTGGGGTAGTTAGCCCAAGCTCCGCCCCTGCGTTAACTGCATTAAATATTTTTAATGCAGTTAAACTGGAAAAATTAAATGCCTGCGTTAATGCGCTAATTTTGACATCACTAACTGAAATACAGTGAATAGCAGAGGAGGAATCCAGAAACATCCGAAACATCTATCAGTTCATACCAAGAAGAATAATCAGATATTCAGTGCGAAAATTTGGCACAATAAACATTGCCATTTGAATGAATGGCTGTTAATGTGTTTGTTGAGACTGACACAAACATTCACATGCCATCATTGCAAGGTTTTTTTTTTTTTTTTTTTACGGAGAGAGATGTTCTAATCTCTTTTCCATCACACTGTGAACAAAACTGGCCAACCAATAAGATTTGTTTCTTCACATGCCCAGAGCTGCTGCGGTTACATGAAACTATGTCTTGGTAGTGTTCACAAAAAAAAAACAAAAAAAAAAAAAAACCTTTTGCTAAGTGACAGTGAATAGCAGGGGAAATATCGTTCTCTCTTGTCTCTGTACTCTTGTTTTGTTTAATACTAAAAACTATACAGAATACAAAATGGTAGAGTTTAAAAATATTATATTTTTTGACCTGTGACAAACAGGTGTCAAAAACAAAAAGTTGCTCAGTACTTTCACTCATTTCATTCAACCTAACTTTTTTTACGCATTGATTCTCGAAAATTCGATCAAACATTCTTGTTGGTATAAACAGGCCTTAACATTGTTAGAACTTTAGAAAACAGTATTCAGTGTATGTTGCACAATATGCAGTAAGCCTTACATTAGTATTGAATTCTGAATGACAGCATGTAAAAAAGATCTCCCAAAACAGCCATCGCCTGGTCTAGAACACAAATGCAGATTAGCTGGAGACTGATTTGAGCTACTTTTATGATACAGTTGATTTTATTGATGATTTGACATGTTTTTGAATGCAAGTTTTGGCAATCTTTCCATAATCAAGTTCAGGACTAGAAAACAGCTGCAAAATGGCTGCCAAGTGAACTGACTGAACCAGAGGGAGAAGAAAAACTAGACAGAGAATGTCACGCACCACACAAAGCTGAACCAGAGATAAATGCTGAATGATATAATTTTTTTCTCCCTGCGGCTAGACAGATGAACATTGATGGCTCGTCTTTGTGGAAAACTGTAATTGCTACAACTAATGTTTAATTTGCTCTCCGTCTAATGGATCTTGTCATTTAGGGGAAGCAATAAGCTAATGAGTGCTGCTATTAGTGTATATTATACAGGTCTGCATTATCAGTCTCTTTTCCCTCAGAGCTGAATGAGGTTCAGAATAAGAAGAGCACATCTGAACATAATGCATCTTGCTGTTCTTTTTTCTGTACCATTAAAGGGCATATTCCAGGTTACAGACCCCAGTGAGTCAATGCATAGAAAAATAATGTAGGAACTAGATTCTCTTTAAAATATACTTTAAAATACGCTATTAAGGCTTCTGGAGTCATTTTTTTGTGAGAGAATTTTACTTCCGCTTCTGAAAACCGCCAAAACTGGAAGTGATGTAACGAGAGGGAGAGCGGTCCATTTTAACCATAGGAAAACAATGGATCGCAATGACAGTTCGGACGCTGAGCAAATTTTAAATGTTTATTTACACTCGTATGACCACAGATAAAATTATGAGCCTGCTATGCAGCCAAGAGAGCAGGGACAGGCCAGGATTAGACAGAACAACGGTCAGAGGAGACAAATTGAGTTGATGTGAGAAGAGAACAGGGCAGGTGTCTTGGTGAGATACCAGTGCTAGCTTACAGATATACACAGCTAGCTAATGTAATCAGGCAATAGCAAAGCTAGTATTGGTCATCTATGAGTATTGATACTTACCAGTAACGGAAACTAATAAGCATTGATCAGGCCTGTCACGCTCGTTAATATCCCACACTAACGTTACATGATATAGCGGTTTCTCATCACCACAGGAGAGAGAGAGATAAACACGTTTTTGTTTAATTATGTGCTTGTGCGGGAAAAGCGAGGCAATGGTCACAGCTGAGGAAAGTCAATGCTGCAGGGAGTTAGATACATACTGGCCTTAGTGGAGAATGTGACCCCCACACTTGATGTGCAGTGTCTGACTCCGCTCCCAGGCTTTGAGGCTTGCTGTCTGAACCCATGTGTGCTAAAGATAGCCTATATGCATTTCAGACAGGAGCTTGGATCTCTTCAGGCCAGAAGACACATGTATGTTTAGGGCAGAGATCATTTATTACTCGAAGCTAAATACTTGTATTTATAAATACATAGAAAATTAAAGACTTGAATATTAAAACCATCTGAATAATTTAGTTTTTTCAATTACAAGTTGCCTATATTTAGGTCACAACTACCTGTAAGTCACACTTTTTGATGGCATTGGTATAAGACAATCAATATTGACAGCATACAGACAAGTTGTCCGCTGGGCCTATGGTGTTCTGAGCAGCCCTTACCTGCATGTGTTGTGTCAGTCATTAGAAGACAGTTTCCAGAGGAAGGATGACTTTATAAAGGTTTTGAATGGCCCCATTTTGGTGACAATCAATAAAAAATAATCACAATCACAAATTGTCTTACTGTATAAAAACTTGTTTATGAAGTTTACATCAGATATATTTCAAGCAGATATGCATTTATGGTTAATTCAATTCAGTTTTATTTATACAGCACTAAATCATAACAAATATTATTTCATAGCACTGTTGATACCCAACTCAAAACACAATACATATATATATATACAGTGCCCTCCAAAAGTATTGGAACAAATAGACAAAATTGCTCTGTTGGCTGTGGAGTCAAGACATTTACAAATATGATTAAAAGATGAATATGCGACAAAACTACAGAATGTCACATTTTATTATTGGGTTATTCAACACATAGATGTTTTACCAGCTAAGAAGTTCAGCACTTTTAGAGTTTCATCCCCCTATCTGATGTGAGCATAAGTATTGGAACAGTTGCCTCACAGGTCTTTCTAAGTGATCAGCTGTGTCCTGTTGCATTCATTCTTCAGATATTAAAAGCAGGGAATGTGTCGTATCAGTTATATCCATTTCTTCTGCATTCTGAATCTTGCATTCGATGATGACACACACAAACCAGGATGAAGATGAGGGAGCTGACTTTGAGAGAAAAGCAAGCAATTTGGATGCTAAAAGAAAAGAGGAAGTCAATAAGAGCTATAGCAAAAACAAAGGGCATGGAGAAATCAAGAGTTTGGAAACCACCAGCGACACCAACAACCAACAACTACCTGATCGGCTGTGAAAACAACAGTAGTTGATGACAGACAAATCATTAAAGCTGTGAAAATGAACCCTAAAAGACGTGTCTGTAAAATCACCAACAACTTCCAGAAAGCTGGGGTGATGCTCTGACAATCTACTGTTCTCAGGAGACTTTGACACAGAATTACAGATGCAACACAGCTATGATGCAAACCTCTGACCAGCACCAAAAATAGAAAGGCAAGATTAGAGTTTGCAAAAAAGCACAAAGGTGAGTCAGAAGAGTTTTGGAACTGTGTTTATGGACCGATGAGACAAAGATGAACCTTTATCTAAGTGATGGGAAAGCAAAAATGTGGAGAAAAAAAGGGAACTGCAAAAGATCCCAAGCATACAGCCTCATCTGTAAAGCATGGTGGAGGTGGTGTCATGGCTTGGGCATGTATGGCTGTCTCTGGAACAGGCCCTCTCAACTTTACTGATGACTTAATGTATGATGACAGTAGCAGAATGAATTTGGAAGGGTACAAAACCATCTTGCCTACCAATATTCAAGAAAATGCCACCAGATTCATTGGGAAGAGCTTCATATTGCATCAGGACAATGACCCAAAACACCCTGCCAGTTCAGTCAAGGAATTTATAAGGGCAAAGAAATGGAAAGTCTTAGATTGCCCGAGTCAATCTCCAGATTTAAATCCGATTGAACATGAATTTCACCAGCTGAAGAGGAGAGTAAAAGCAGAAACTCCCCAAAACAAGCAACAATTGGAATTGGCTGCATTAAAGGCTGGGAAAAGTATTTCAAAGGATGAGACCAAGAGCCTGGTGATGTCTATGGGTCACAGACTCACTGCTGTGATTGTGCGCAAGGGATCTGCAACTAAATAATAGCTTTTAATCTTTTATATCTGCCTTATGTTCAACTGTCCCAATACTTATGCTCACATCAATGAGTGGGATGAACTCTAAAAGTGCTGTTCTTTTTATTTGGTAAAACGTGTAGCATTTGGACCAATCAGACACACATTTGTTCTAACACTGATTTAACAAATAGATTAGATTTAGATTAAAACAGTCACAGACCCCTCACCCAACACACATTCTGGGTGCCGTATGTCTGTGGATGACTCCATGAGACAAAGAGTCGTAAAACCTTCTCTCCAAAGAGACTGGAGTCCATTGGCTCTTTGACCCCCCAGAGGTGTGACCTCTATACCAGATAAAGCTCTCACACACACAGGTCCGTCTCCCTTCTTCTAAAAAAAACCTCTTCTGCAAAAACTTCTTCTGCAAAAAGCTCTTCTGCTATCCTCTGATTGCTGGGCGCGCCCGGCGAGCCCCCAACATAGAGCCGTGAGTGATCTCCCCAGTCTGAGAGATGACTCTTGACCACAAAGACCCAGTCTGCGGTTCTGTTTGATCCTAAGAGGATGAGGAAGATGTGAGCTAGAACACTTCTGGACCATTAACTTTTTGTGCCAGGCTTTACAGCCTTGTCTTTCCATTCAAACAAAGATTCTTGGATCTTAGCTGATGTCTCTTAACTCTTCTTCACTTTTCACCTGGGAAGAAACTCCCAATCACCACTGAGTCAAAACATCTTTAGAATTCATCACTCTTCAAACCAGGAAGAACGTGATTTCAAGTCCAAAACCTGGAAACCATCAAGACTTTCATCCGAGACTGCATTCTGGACATTCGTCAAGATCAAGGCAGTGCAAGTATAGTACATTTAACTAAACGAAACAGAGGTTTAGTATAAGTTATAGACCCCGTTATAAACGGCGCTGATGGTTTTACTCAGGTGGTTAACTGACTCTTTCCATAACTGCATTCTCTGTTTTCTCTAATGGCTTCATTCATCCACTTTAGCTCCACTTTGTATGTATGCGTGAGTGTATGTTATTCGTTTGTTTGTTTAGATTAGTTATGTGTGTTAGCGTTTAGTTAATAAAACTCTTGTGCAGAAATTTGCAGTTGCTGATTCTGCCTTGCAAATAATTGTCTCTTTACGATTTTGACCCTTGCTACATGCCCTAATGCATTAAAAGGAAGGTATTTTCTGTGGCCACGGAAATATCCTTTCTTAGAGTTGATATGAATTTACACTGAATGTTCGCTAGACGAACAGATCAGCTGATGGCAATTTAACTCTGCGACAGTTATTACTGTCAGCCGATATAAATAATTGTAATTAATCATAATTAATTGTAATTATTTATATACAGTTCCCTTTTTGAGCTAATTTGCTACACATGTATGTGTAGAAACGGCTAATAATAAAATGTGACATTATGTAGTTTTGTCTCATATTCATCTTTTAATCATATTTGCAAATGTCTTGACTCCACAGCCAACAGAGCAATTTTGTCTTTACTGTTCCAATACTTTTGGAGGGCACTGTGTATAATATATATATATATATATATGCACCAAACATATACTACCGAAGGAAAAATATACCATCTGACCCATTTAAAAACATTTAACAATCTTTCAGTGTGGGTATCACACTAATGCGTTGTTAACGTGTTAAATTGTGAATGCTGTGCTAGATACACGCCAACAGCCTCATCTTGTTGATCCTCTGGAGGGATCTGGAAAGAGGAGCAGGTGTAGTGGAAGACAAGACAGTGGTGTGTTATCGTGGAGTCTGTGGTGACCTGCAGTATTCCTCTCTCAGATGGCATATGCTGGGAGAAGCAAACACAAGTTTAGATCACATTTACTGCTGACCATGCTTTTTCACCTGGCCTCCTTCACATCTGCATCTCCATTAGGAGTGGAAGCTGCAGTCCAGTAGAGGTGGTTAATAACAGCTGGCCTCCACTGCTTCAGATCTTCACACTCCCGTCTTCCAAAGCCTTATAAACACACCACATGACAAAAATTACCAATTAGCTGTGCAAACAATGTCACTAAGCTGTAACTAGACTTGATGGTTATAATATAAGCAAACTGAGGTTAACTTACCAGCTATGCCTTCTCATATGGTAACGTTTTTACACGGTTTTTAAAAATATAACGTTATTGCTAATGCTTACAAGCTAGCTGCGGTGTTTTACAACAATTTATATACATCTCGTTGTATCTCATTATTTAAATAATTATGTTCACTGATTTGGTAGTTAGCAAATGTTAAAAAACAAGACTTACGGTGCACAGTTGACATTTTTGTGGAGCAGCATCTCTGTCGGACCCGTGAGCATCATGTCTGACCGGGACCCGCTTGTCACAGTTATGATCTGTTTTCACTTAGTTTTTTATGTCCCCGTCATCCTACCTAGTTTGTCTCCATAGTAATTAGTTAATTAGCTCCCACACCTGTTTCTGTTTCCCCCTGATTGCATTTTGTATTTAAAGCCTGTGTTCTCCCCTCTGCCTTTGTCTGCTATTTCGTTTACTCCTACGTTTGGATTTGTGTTTGGTTGTGCCTTTTGCCCCTAAGGATTATTAAAAGGAACTCTTTGTTTGTACTCCTTCGTCGTGCGCTATTTTATACACCAGACACGTAACACCGCTGAAGCTGCTTTGTGCACCGAAGGAACCGCACCAGCTCTGAGTCTCACTCGCTTCTTGCTTTGGCATCCCATGTTGAACTGCATCATATCGCCGGGATGATAATCCTCCAGTGTAAAGTGATCGCTAAATTACACACCACCACGTTATTTGAAGCAGATGCATTAGTGAAGTCCCCTCAGCTGCACAAACACACCGAGGTCCAGAAGATACCGTCCTATTTCTTGTTAGGAAACCTGTGGACTCGATGTTTTGAGGTCACATTGAAATTTCTGATGTTTGATTCCATACTTTGGTTTCTTGCAACCATTTTGCTCTTATTTTCTGTCCACTGCCCATTTTTTGTTTATTATTGTTTTCATTTGTGAGTTTTATTTCCACAATCTTGTGTTTTTTTTTTTTTTTTTTTGTTTTTTTTTTGGAGAAATATTTTCAGAAACTCTTTTCTTTTTGAGCCATGCAGCTCAGAAGTTTTATTGATCTTTTTGACATGATTTTTTAATGTAAATGAGATGTTTTCTCTGGTGCTGTGTGTTGATTGAAAAAAAAAAAGACCATAGTGTTACTTGTTTCAGACGTTTTAAATTACCTACTCATGTTATTGTGAACCACAGTCAATGAATCATTTGAATGACACAGTACATCAATCATACATCTTATATTTGCTTGCTATTCAGTCCTTCCACAGCTGCTTCTTTTGGCAGATGCAAATGAAACACAGTTTGTTTAATTCAAAGAGTTGCTGTTGCCAAAAGCGCAACTTTATTGCAGTCCACAAAAGCAAATATTCTTGACACATTTTTAGAGCTGCTTTGTGTTGAGTTTCACTCCACTGGTAGAAAAACAACAGTCTGACGTCCTTAGATTTAACCACAGAGGCCTCAGCATGAAATATTTTGCATATCTGTGTGAAGATCGTAAAGCTTTGGACCTCTAGACGTATGTTAGTGATTAAAATGGATGGCCTCTGTGCCTCAGTGTTTTTTGGATGAGCTTGGATTTCTCCCAGCTTAAAAGAATAGTTGTGTAGTTCACACAAAAAGAAACCTTTTTATTCATTTACTCACCTACATCCAAACCATATGACAATCAAATATGCTGCAAGAAGCAGCACCATGTTTGATGCTGAAGTCTCATTTGTGCATATGTACAGTACATAGTTATGAAACCTTGGCACGTAATTATGAAACTAAGTGCATTTGGTTTCGTTTGAAGTGCAAATGCAATTTGACAGGAAAATGCCATTTGATAGCTATACTTTAGTACAATAGTTTTAGTGAATAACATTCCAAATGTCGGTCTAATTTTGAGGTGAACTACTCTTTTAAAAATGAAAAGTCAAAAAAATGCCTCCTGCGATTCAGCTTTCCATCATTTTTCCACTTCAGCCATTTTTCTCCAACTACATGCCCGACATTCTTCCATTATGATCGCATTTTTCATGTTTCTTTGTGATTATTTCACTGTTTAGTTGATTTCCTGTCATGGAAGCCATTGTGTTATGCTTTTTGTTTTTTTGTTTTTTTTTCTTTTTATGTGTTCCCTCTTTTCTGTTCTCCTTTGTTTTGTTCTCCCTCCCTCCCTGAATTTCTGTGTGGCTTCTCTTTACACCCGTCTCCACCCTTGATTTCTGCTTTCACTCACCCCCTCCACTCACGCTACCCCACTGTCTGCACTCAAAGATGTAGCCATCCCCTCACCCCCTCCCACCTCACTGACCCATGCCACTACTGACCGTCTAATACCAGGCTCCAGAGGCGGCGCTGGTCCCATGCCCTCCGCCCCCCGTGACGTTGTGGCCTCCCTGGTCTCCACCCGCTTCATCAAGCTGACCTGGCGCCTTCCTGCTGAACCGCATGGAGATGATGTCACCTACTCAGTCTACTACAGCCTGGAGGGAAATAACAGGCAGGGCATTTATGTGACATTTACATATATACACTACAGTTCCAAAGTTTGGGGTCAGTAAGATTTTTTAAACAAATTTTATTCAGCAGTGATTCATTAAATTAATAAAAGATTTCTATTTCAAATAAATGCAGTTCTTTTTTTCCTGGAAAAAAATATACTACAGTTTCAAAAATATTAAGCAGCACAATTATTTTTTAAATTAATAATAGGAAATATTTCTTGTGCACAAAATCAGCATATTAGAATGATTTCTAAAGGATCATGTGACACAGCAAACTGCAGTAATGGCTGCTTTGCCAGCCATTACTGCAGAATAAAGTGTTTTTTAAAAAATATATTAAAATAGAAAACAGGTATTTTAAATTGTAATAATATTTCACAATATTGCTGTTTTTACTGTATTTTCAATAAAATAAATTCAGCCTTAGTGAACATAAAAGACTTCTTTCAAAAACATAAAAAAACCTTGATTGATTGATTTTTTTATTTTTTTTTGCATTTTTCTTTCTGGGTGCATCTTAAAAAACGGTAAAGAATATCTGTAGGTCATGTTTAATCCTAAAATCAAAAGAATGAAATTAAGAAATTATACTTTGTTTAAGAAAAATTAAGTTTTTTTCATTATTCTCCAATCCCCCATCTTATTACCTTTAAAATAAAATAAAATAAAATAAAATAAATAAAATAAAATAAAATAAAATAAAATATTGATAAGATAGATAAAATAATAAAAAAAAATGTAATTGTCATTACTGGAATGTAGTATTTAACATTTGACTTGTAAATTATTAATTGTATTTCCTTTATTGCATATTTGAATAAATACATTTATTAGTGTTTATTTTATTAATTAAAAAATACTTTTAAAAAATGCTGCATTATAGTAAAGAGAATCTAATGAGAATCACTACTGAGAATAATGATAATTACAAAAAAAAAAAAAAAGAGGAAAAAAATGCATTATGGTAATACGATTTTTTGTGCTTCTGTGTCAGTAAAATAATATCATTAAAGCAAAATAAAAAAATTTATTGAATTAATTGGCTTAACTTTTTGTGCTTAACTTTATATATATATATATATATATATATATATATATATATATATATATATATATATATATATATATATACACACACAAATATAATACATTTAATTTTAACTGTGTAGTGAAATGTTACCCAGACATGTTTTCATGACATTCTCCCTCCAAGAAGCCTTTAATTATGAATGCTATTGATGATTGTATTCTGTTGTTTTTGCTGCTATTATTTTAAGTCACATGTTGTTCTTATTAATATTTATAATGCCATTCTGTATGAGCTGTTATTGACTACAGAAGAATAAGAGAAGCTTTGAACCAATGAATCAGCAGTCAGCTCCTGTTTCAGTCTCATATCACGTTTGTTTCTCTGATGCTCTATAGGGAGAGGATAGTGAACACCAGCCGTCCAGGAGAAATGCAAGTCACCATTCAGAACCTCATGCCAGACACCAAGTACTCCTTCCGCGTGGTGGCCCACAACAGAAACGGCCCTGGAGAGAGCTCAGCGCCTCTGAGGGTCGCCACCCAGCCTGAAGGTAAGATCTCCACTTCCTGTTATCATACTTACACAGTCAGAATGAGTTCAAATGAGATTTATGGACTAATTAAAACAGTTGCATTACAAATTACACTCGGATAAATTTCAGAAGGCTATAACATGCTTGTATAGAATATGTTTTGGGCTTATGAGATTATGCAGAACATTTTCTCTGGAGGTTTTCTTTCCTAAAATCTCCTCAATGCCTCGATGTCAGTTTAAAATCTCATTATATAGTAAGCAGAAGTAAACACCTGCTGGCTTTTAAGCAAACACACCTCTTGAACATCGCTGAAGGTATATGGCCTGACTCCATCAACGTGAAACATTATCAGCCCAAACACAGCACAGGAGAAGCGGTTTCTGGGTCAGACTTCCTCCTCTGTGCGTCCTTGGCTCTGACTGCTATAAGCACTTTATAATGTGTGTTAGCGGGATTCTGGCACTCCCGGGAATCCTGCTGCGTGGAGATCAGCCTCTGAGGCTGACACACATATTGCTGTGAACATTATGAATGAATCTGAGCACAAGTCATCTAGGCACACATACACACTCGTAGAGCGCACTTAATCCAGTCTAGGCGCCCCATCCCATCCTGTAAGACATCAGTATCAAAAGCAAGTGTTGATGTGGGACAGAATGGATGTCTGTGGAACTGAGATAAAGTAATTTCTCTCTGTGGTTTGAGATGCCAGAAACACATGATCAAAGTTTGAAAAGTGATTCATGTAAGACACCAAATGCAGTTTATATTAGAGCTCGAGCGTGAAAGATGTTTCAGGGTAACCATAACTAGATGAATGTAATCAAACAGTCGTTGCAGACGTGGCAAAATGGCTAGCACTTGCTGGTTGCTGGTTCAAGTCACAATGGAACACAAAAGGAGATGTTTTGAGGAGCATTCATGCTGCTCTTCCCCATAGACTGCCATGTTCCAGAAAGGTCATAAAAGCGCCATAAAGGCAGCCCATACTATTTGTTGTCAGTGAAACATATGAACCACTTTTATAATGCTATGATGCTATTTAATGATGTCCCCTGCCTTTGTGAAAAAGGAGTGTGCTTAATTGTATGAAAGTGCACTTGTAGTGTACTTCAAAACTTGAAAATATATTGATAATATAATATTAATAAAATAAAAGGCCACTTAAATCTACTTAAAGAGAGCACATTTTCATGACATATTTCAAAACATGCTAAAGTACACTTTTAAAAAGTGCAGTTTGTAATAGTGTCAAAATTAAATTTAAGTAAATTTTAAACCATTATATTTTAATAATCTTTTGTGGTGTTTTAAAGAAGTACACTTATTTGATGTGTTGACTGACATATGAAAGCACACATAAAGTATTTGATTATAATTTGATTATTGAATTATTATTTTGTTATTCAATATTACTATTTAGAGATAATGTTTTTAATGTACTAAATTGCAATACAATTTAAATACATCAAGTAAGTTTCACTAGAAATGACATTAAAGTATATTTTAGTTTATCACAAATGTTTGTCAGCAATTTTGGCAGTACACGTTACTGTCCATATTTCGAAGACAGTAGAAGTAATGATAAAGTTACATATGAAGATGTACTTAAGTCCTACTTAAGCAGATCAAAAAGCTCTCTAAACTTCAGCTAATTGCATTTAATATAAATTAATCTATAATACATGTTCATGTATTTGCAATTAACATGCAATTAAGAGACTGAAAACATTAAATTTTATTTTATTTATTTTTATTTATTTATTTTTTATTTTTATTTATTTTTTAATTTCTTCTTTGAGGTTACATGGAATAAATAAAGTCCCACGGGTAGTAAATTATGAAAGAATCAATTTTTAGTGAACTATTCCTTCAACACCAGCTTTCTCCAGTGGGATTGTCTGTGTAATAAGTGTATTGTGGGTCACTTTAGATAAAAGTGTCTGCTAAATGACTACCTGCCAACTTACTTAAAAATTGGCCAGTAGATTTATGTCCATGCTATTTAAATTATATTATATTTCATTTAATGTAGAGCTCCATTTAGATTGGCCCTACATGATGACTCTCTGAAGGCATATCAGTTGTGAGCGTGTTGGAAAAACAACAGATTTAACGGACACTCATCGGAGCCTATAATTGAATGTAATGATTCATGACCCTAGCAAGTAAACAAAAGTTAAGCAACATAGAATCTCATTTCCATTCTCTCCGCTCTGCTAAGCAAATGAAATCACGTCAATCCTGCAGTTTGAGCTGGCGTGTGTTAGTCTGCTTTCTGCCAGAGGTGTCTGCTGACACATGCCACTGTCATATGCTCAGCTGAGAAGAGATATCACTCTCTCCATTCAAGTCAATTTCAAAGTGCTTTATTGGCGTGACTGTTTTACAAACAATATTGCCAAAGCATCAATGGAATTATCAAAGAAAACCAGTGACAGACAAAAGGTGCCAGTAATAAAACAAAACAAAACCAAATCAAATCAAATAATGTTGTTTTCCTAATTTTTCTCCATTCTGTGTAATAGTTCAGGTACCTGGTCCACAACAAATAAAATAAAAATGTTGTTTTTTCCAATTTTTCTCCATTTTATTTTATAGTCCAGGTACCTGGACCTGCTCCAAACCTACAGGCAGTGGTCACGTCCCCCAGCACAGTGAGTCTCAGCTGGGACATGCCTCTCATAGGCAACGGTGAGATCCAGAACTACAAAATCTACTACATGGAGAAGGGCATGGACAGCGAACAGGTAAAACCATCTTTATCCAGCCTCTGTAAAATCATGTATAAAAGCATTATGATATTTGATAATGCATGTGACATTTTCATGGTGGAGAACAGATGGAGCTCTGTGGTCTGTCCTGAACACAAGCTGAGGATCAGTTTTATTATAGCTAACAAATTTTTATACAGTAGATGTCATATTTTGCATATTTTTATACTAATGAAAATTTCCAGCCCAATTCCAAATATACAAATTCATGCATAAGTTGTATAAGAATGTGTTTTTTATAATATAGACATTAGTGACTTGTCTACATTTTCATGTATTCATTTAGTGGATGTTTATATCCAGAGCTTCCTAGTGAAGATTGTATAAATATTTGTAAAAACAAACAAACAACAACAAACAAACAAATAAATATATAAGTAAATAAATAAATAAATGCATCAAAGACAAATAAATGTTAATTATTATTAAAATTAATTATTGATTAATTATTAAAAATAACACTTTAAATAATTTGCTAATTCTTAACTAAATAAAATAAAATAATATTCTTATTTTAGTGCTGTCAAATTGATTAATCGCGATTAATCACATTTATATACATAATAAATATACACAGCACACACACATATATTATGTAAACACAAACTTTTATTTTGGATGCAATTAATTGTGATTAATTCATTTGACATCACTAGTTTATTTTTAATAGCACAAATGTATTCATGCATTGCTCATTATTATTAATGAAATCAATAATTATCAGTATCAGTCAAAATATTTAAATTTATATTTCTGTGCATTCTCAGTCTATAATTTTGTTACTGATGTCATAATTCAGACTGTATCTCTAATCTCTCTCATTTCTGTCAGGATCTGGATGTGAACACACTGTCCTACACCATGACTGGACTGAAGAAGTTCACAGAGTACAGTTTCAGAGTGGTGGCCTATAACAAACATGGACCTGGAGTGTCCACCGAGGACATATCCGTGCGCACGTACTCTGATGGTACTTATAGTATATCTTGTACATTTACTTTGTCTTACTAGTCAGTTTCCTCCATTCTGTCCCAAACCCTTGCATATATTTTGCTCCTCAAAATAATTGTAATAAGGGGTCTCATACACTCTGCTAGGCAATAAACAAAGCCAGCAATAAACCAGCTATAATCTACTGTTGTAGTAACATCAACAGAGCAATATCACCAGGGTCCAAAATTAACTTTATGCCACACCTGTCAGTGGTGAGTGAATTGAAACAAAATTACTGGGCATAAAGATTTGTTACCACCCATGAAACTTTATTTTGTAGTTATTACTGTATACTTCAACTGAGGGCTCATGAGCTTCTAGCCACCTGTTAAAAGTTTTATGCTCACTGTAAAATTATTCTTAGGCCATTTTTCTTACAGTTTCTGTGAGATGGTGTCATTTACCTTCTCTAAATTGTGTTGGTGAAAATGGCATTAAAATTCCACAATGTAGTGCTACAAGAAATATGAAAGAAGCCATGGACAGTGGTGAAATATACAGTTTAGTGGTCATTATATAAAAATATTTGGCTGTTTGGCCATGTAAGACAAGACGCTACAGACAAAACCATTGCTCTTTCAGGCACTGGTCAGTTTTGAGATTTTGTCTTCTTTCAGTCTAGTCTAGTGGAAAGAAAATATCCAAAATGTGCATTCGTTTTGTTATTTCATTACACTTCATCTATTTGTCTGTAGATTTCAATTACAAAACATATCTTTAGGCTATTTTCTCAAAATGAGTCTTTCTCATGCAGTGAGCCAGAAATCTACTTCAGTAGCACTTAACGTACACAAAACTTTGTTCCTGTCTATATTCTGAAGGTTTTTACAAAAGGGTTTTATTTTTTTTCTGGCTGTATTTTCTAATTTATGGAGCGATAAAAAGAGAGATCCCCTCAGTAAAAGCCTTTAACTCTAATATGTCAAAAAAAAATGGACCAGGCTTTATGCAATGTTCAGTTTATTGTTCTGGAAATCTATGCAAATGAGTGCATATTTAATTAGATAATGCAACATTTGCATATTTGAACATAACGTTACAGAAAACTTAAAGGCTTCATTTGCCCAAAAAAATTACAATTCTGTCATCATTTCTTTAGCTCAATTTGTTCCAAACCTATATGAGTGTTGAGCACAAAAGATGACATTTTGAAGAATGTAGGTAACCAAACAGTTTATGGTATCCATTGACTTCCATTGTATTTTGTTCCATACTATGGAAGTCAATGTGTACCATCAACTGTTTGGTTACCAGCATACTTCAAAATATTTTCATTTTTGGGTCATTCTTGCAAATAATAAACTGGGGAAAGTATTCTATTAGTTAAGTATCTATTGGTTAAAAATTTGACCCTGTTCACCTCAGTGCCTTGCCTTAATAAAAGCTGAGGATATGTGAACTAATACTCTTCTCCCTCTGTTCAGTCCCCAGTGCTCCACCACAGAACATGACGGTTGAAGTGCTGAACTCTAAGGTAAGGCTGTGTGACTGTCGGGTCGTATGGGTTCCGGCCGTGTGGCACCAGCTGCTGCTGAGTGAAGTGTGCAGTAGTACTGATGAAGGCGCTCATCCGTTGCTGTGATTTAACCGCGATGAGCAGCACATCTGTGCACGGCTAGAATGCTGTCCTAAAGCTTTACATCCTCATTCATTCTTCCTCTGTGTTCACCTCCCCCTCTTTCTCGAGATACAATTTATATTTTGTCTAGCTGCCGGGGAATGCGAGTCTTCCTCCTGTTGTTTTTATTCATGAGTCTGTTTATGTTTCTAGTCATATGTAGACAAGTGTCTTGGGCTGCAATAATGCATTTAGCACTTTTATTTCATGGTGTTTGCTAAGGCAAGCATGACGTTTGC
This sequence comes from Spinibarbus caldwelli, assembly GCA_039654775.1. Lineage (NCBI taxonomy): Eukaryota > Metazoa > Chordata > Actinopteri > Cypriniformes > Cyprinidae > Spinibarbus > Spinibarbus caldwelli. The sequence continues at coordinate 37,655,824 of CM077221.1, forward strand.
CTTTGCACATCCTTGGAATTTCAACAAACCCCAGAGCCTAGGTATTAAAGTCACCATGAAATCAAAACTGACAATTCTTATTTTTTATGGAATCTTTTTTATGAAATTTAATTCAAAATAACTTCCCCTCCCTCTCACAAGATATGAGACTGCAGTGTTGTTTTAATAGCACTGAAATACTATAATATTTTTATTTTGTTTTTATTTTGATATTTTCCTTTTGAAGATTAATTTTAGTTAAAAGGCACCTATTATGCCCCCTTTTACAAGATGTTATATAAGTCTCAGGTGTCCCCAGAATGTATCTGTGAAGTTTCAGCTCAAAATAACCCACAAATCATTTATTATATCATTTTGAAAATGCCTATTTTAAGTGGAAGCAGAGACACGCTGTTTTTGTGCATGTCTCTTTAAATGCCAATGAGCTGCTGCACCCTGCCCCCTTTTCCAGAATAGGGCTGTGCCTTTACAGCTTGTTCCTCAGATACTCTGCTAAAAAAAACATCTGTTTGGTTTTGGTTATCATGTATATCGAGCTGAAAAGCAGCTTAATCATGCAGTTTAAATTTCTGACATACGGTTTTCTGAGCGCACACATCTGAAGCACGCACACACAAAGCGGCTGTCACGTTATGTGAGTACTAAACTAAATTCTCTTTCATGTCTTATTGTGCTTAAACTCTCAAATAGACACAAGTTTATGTTAAATATGTAGGGTACAACAGGGCTAAAGGTGCCCCGGGGTAAAAGGTGCCTTTGATATTATTTTCATCTAAACCACTAGATGGCACAAAAACGAGGCATAGCACATTCGCTTTTCAAGATGCACGTGTATATTTGTCTGATCTTTGACGCAATCGCGCACAGCAGCGCAAAGTTGATTCTGTGCTTACTTGATCTAATATTTTATGTTTTTTAAATTGTTGTAGATTTAAGTAGCAAATGAGAACCACTAAAATTAATGCATATATTTTGAGATAAAGGTCTTCTTTATGATTTTCAGGTTTGTTTAAGATAATTAAATCAACAATTTTTAAATAACGAAAGAATATGTAAAAGTATGGTATTTGGGGTAAACAGCGCCCCTGCTTTTGGGGCTAAAGGCGCACAGTAATTAACATGATAATTAATAGATGGCTGACTTTTCCATTTGTTGACATGACATGGTTAGATTCAGATGGTAAATATCATATATTATGTTGGGTGTTCATAGAGATAATCACCATGTTTAGAATGAAACCATCATATTTAAAAACATTATATTAATCATATCATATAATAAAATATCATTCGTTGTTACTACTGTAAATATATATTCAGTTATTATTGGATCTCCTTCAGTACTTTCAGAATCTTTACTTATTAAAATGATTTTGTTTCTGTATTTTAAAATATATTTTTTATATTAACATATTTTAATGACAGTATATTTATTGAACAAAAAATATATTTTTTTATTTTTCAAAATAAGCAGAAAACAGTACGAACTTTGCTAAAGTGATTGTTTTGAACAAGTATTAACTTGACATTATTTAAAAAACATTATTTTAGCTGAAGTATTTGTATCAATACCATGTGCCTTTTACCCCATGCAGGTGGGCCTTTTACCCCGTGTGTGGGGTAAAAGGCCCCTCTTGCTACCTCATACATTTATAAGATTTTTAAACAAAATAAACAACTTGAATGATTTATTTTCACACAAAATCTGTTGCTCCATTAATGTTAAAATACAACGTATATATTTTTTCTGCAATTATACATTTTAGGCGAAGTGAATAGCACATTTTTTCTTAAGGCGGGCCTTTAGCCCCGTTGTACCCTACATAAGTTACAAAAACACAGTCGGTTAAGTCTGTGAAGGTAAACAGCTGGGAAAGAAATTGCATGTTTATATTAGATCTGTGTATTAAGTGACAGCAGCGTAATGTATAATACAGTACCTACTGCTGTCAATATGACCCAAACAATAAAATAAAAGCAGAAAATCACTCACTGCTCTGGACTGAATAACATCTACAGCTTTAATAAGACAACATTTCTTACTTGACTGCTGCTTTTAAATGCTCTAGCGTGAAGATAAACATGGCGGATTGTGTGCGGCTCACTCTGTACGGGGTCTCTGCTAATACGGCAGTGTCCGTCAACAGTCGTGGGTGGGGCGTGTAAAATGTGACGTCACAGTTTACGGATTCTGCAAATGGTTTGTTCTGAAACACTGCTTATGATTTATGGGGATTAAAAAAGAATTTTAGGATTCTAAAAAATTAAACAGTGGTTGTGTACACACGCTGCCAACAAACATTTATTTTCAAACAACATGTAAAAGTGAATTTTGCATAATAGGTGCCCTTTAAAGTTTGAATTTGTTAAGTTTTTTTATTGAGTGTATTATCTTCTTTTTTTGGGTATGTCTGTATATTTATTATTCATTTTATTTCAGTTTTAGTTTAAGAAGTTATTTTAGTACATTAAGTTAAACTAAATGAAAAAAGAAAAAGAAAAGTTGTCTTGAAAATTAGCTGAAATAATGTTTTTTTTTTTTTTTTTTTGGTACATGTCATTTCAGACCACTTGAACATTTTATTTCAAGAATTTTTTTTTCTTTTTTTTAATGGTTTTAGTTTAGTTTTAGTTAACTGTAGTAACTCTGCTATAATAACCCTATAATAATCTGTCCTCCAGCAACCTGTCACTCATATTAAAATCACAGCAGTTGTCAAAAAATGATCCATCAATCTAATCAAATGCCAATGAACAAAATTAGGTCCTGCCCTACATTTTTTCTCATTCGAGAAGTTGTTTCACTTGGATATGTCACAATATAGGGTAGAAAATTTGATCGTCTCTTTCGTGCTGACTTATAACTTCAGCACAAAACCATTAGTGCTATAGACATGAATGTTCTTCTTTGGAGCCCCTGCCCTTTTTCAAAATTATTCAAAAGTGCCCCTTAAAATTAATTAAAATTAAAAAAGAATATTACATAATTCATCAATTCCCATTAGTCATGTATAGTACACCAACCAATCATGATCTGGCACAAGAAGTTCACATTTCATTGGGCAATAATGTGAAGTGGAGCGGTTATTTTCCCTTCTTATTCATAAATCGGTTGAAAATTACACGGACAGACGATCTTATTTGTGGAGTGATGTGGATCTGCGGTTTGTTTCATTTTATAGATCAAATTACGTTGCTGAGAAAATGGATGCTAAATGACTACAAAAGCACTGCACAAAACCATGCAGCGCCAAAAATCGCAATAATGGTAATCAGTAGGCTATTCAATTCACTTGTATGATATACACCGTTTACTATTTGATGAAACTATCATAGTTATTTAAGCCCAAGGGCCACCTACAGGCCTATTATGTGAAATGTAGGCTGGCGAAATGGTGACGTGAAAGGACTTTATTATATTGCCATTTTTGATAATTGTGCAGCATTATGAAAGTGTCTTATGCTCATCAAGCCTGCATTTATTTGATCAAAAATACAGAAAAACCTATAGCCTAATATTGTGAAATATTATTACAATTTAAAAGAATGTTTTTCTATTTTAATATACTTTTATACTATTTTAATAAAATATCATTTATTTTTGTGATTCAAAGCTGAATTTTCAGCACCATTACTCCATTCTTCAATGCATGGTCCTTCAGAAATCAATATGCTGATTTATTATCAATGTTGGAAACAGTTGTGCTGCTCATTTTTTTTATTGTTATTTTTTTTTTTTTTATTTATTTAGTTATTGGAACCTGTGATACTTTTTTTGGGGTTCATTGATAAATAAAAAGTTAAAAAGAACAGCATTTATTCAAAATAGAGATGTTTTCTAACAATATCAAGCTTTACTATGCACTGTTTCTATCAATTTAGCAAATCCTTGCTGAATAAAAACTAATTTCTTAAAAATAATAATAAAAACACTGACCACAAGGAATTGTCGGTGGGGTGAGTGAATGTCCAGCGCTCTCTCCACTCTCAATACCACGACTGAGGTGAGACCCTTGAGCAAGGCAACGAACCCCCAACTGCTTCCCGGGCGCCGTAGCATTGGCTGCCCACTGCTCCGGGTGTGTGTTCACGGTGTGTGTTCACTACTCACTGCTGTGTGTGTGTACTTGGATGGGTTAAATGCAGAGCACAAATATAAAATAATAATGCATCCAATCTTTTGACCTATATTTTATTTTTTCCTCATACGCCCCTTTGTTACATTTGAGCCCCTGCCCCTGAGGAACTCTCTGCACGTCCCTGCACCCTAGCATCATGACATCAAGTTTTGCACAGGCACAGCTCATATTTTCTTCATAAACTGTAACAATCCAGTTTAATTGCAGTCTCTTTGCATTGTGGGTATACACAGATCCTCACACTTTCAAGCCTGTAATGAGTTTTATGGCTCAGTAATTAGCACTGAATAATAAAAAGGCTTTAAGTCCCAGACAGAAGCTTTTTTTGTATATTGCATGAGAAGATGGTTAATTAGTGGGCTCCTACGGATGGTATCAGGACTCCCTTGCGTGGCCCTGGGGTGCTCCGCAACAGACGGGGGAATTCAGTCTGGATGCATATAATGAACACAATGACTTGCGTGCGAGGCCCCCACTGGTAGCACCATGCACTCCGTGACCCATAAGTCAATTAAAACAAGTTTGTTTGGCTGAAAACACAAGCAGTAGTTAGCAAGGTAAACTGGAATTGGTAGAAAATTGAAATACAGTAATTGCATACATGGTGCAGATTTAATTCGGTTTATTCCCTCATGGCCCGTGAACACGGCAACTGTGGATACTATTAATTAATTCCCCACCCACGCTGGGCGGCCCCTCTCCCTGCCTTCATTATCCCAGCAGGCACCGCGGGCCCTGCAGCTAGCCTCCTCCATCCATCCTGAGCTGCGTTCCCGCAGGCTCCTCTACACTGCACAACTTTATCTATTATTCATGGGTTCGGTACAGGCCGGTCTCTGCTGCTCGCCCAGTGCCCTCTGCTGCAGGACTGATATACTCGCGCATGCTTTATGTGCGAGACGATCACGTTCTCTAATGGATGCCTCGGGGAGACGATGACTTAGGTTAGATGCCTGCACTCAGGCTTGTTACTGTAGTGACTTTGCATGTACTGTAGGTGCCTGGAGGAGGTGCTGTGCTAATTCTCCCTTTGATACACTGTGGTTATTGCTTTGGAATGAAATTTGAATGTGTGATACTGAGGATGTGTTTTTTGGTTTTCTCAAATGTGTGATCTTTGTAGAGCATCATGGTCAGATGGCAGCCTCCGCCAGCAGATGCTCAGAATGGTGAGATCACTGGCTATAAGATCCGCTACAGGAAGGGTACGAGGAAGAGCGAGGCGGCCGAGATTACTTCAGGATTGCAGCTCTATCAGCTCATAGATGGTAAGCTAAACAACACCTCAAAACCAGAAGGACAGACACATATTTGGTATTCAAGCTATCAGCTACAGCGGTTTTTCCAAATTATAAAATAAATGCATTTGAAAAAAATACAGTTTTTGGAAATATTTTTGTAGAATTGTTTATTTAAAAGCTGTTTTTTTTTTTTTTCTTTTTTTTTATTAATTTAAGTGTTCATTTAATTTCAGCAACTTTTTCCATGTTTCTTTTTCATTACATTATATTACATCTAGATAGATAGATAGATAGATAGATATGTGTGTCTGCAATGGGCATATATATATATATATATATATATATATATATATATATATATATATATATTGTACATTATTAGATATTATTATAGGCCTTTAGTTACTTGAGTTAATTTACCACTATTAATTACGAAAAATAATGAACAAAATTGACACATTTGTTCATCTGCCCCGATCCTATTTGAATAATTAATTAGTGTGTCGTGTAATTAATTTGATTAATTTCTTTAATCTATTAACAGCCCCAGCGTATCTGTCCTTCGACATCCTACTCTTGATACTGGCGTAAGCATTAGCAAAAAGCCCATATTGGTTGGGAATTTTTTTATTTTTTATTTTTTTTAAAGGCACCAGTTAATTTTAGTCCTTACTCTTGTACACCAGTGCTTTTGAGCTGCCTTGTCAACCCCACAAATGGCTCTGGAAAAATATATTTCTCACACATTACAGAATAGATGAGCCTGCAAAAAATAAAGCCTCAAGTGACAAACTATCCATTAGTGAAACAAAAGTGAGAATTCAATTCAAAATAGATTTCAGCAGCTTCATGGGTGTCATGCTGTGGTTGGCATCAAAGAGCATAATGGTTGTTTTCTGTTCCAGTTGAGTTGAGATGAGATGTTTGTTAGTTCAAAGGCTTGAAGTGGAGTGTTGCTATCTCCCACAAGGCCGTAGGAACAGCTCTGACTTTTGCATTCAACGCTGTAACTAAGCAGACGCTTATTAACATTTTAAAGCAATTACAACCTCTGGCTTATTTAAAGACAGCAGGCATTCCCTCAACTACGAAAACCAGAACATGCCCATGGCATCAAACATGTGAAATTATGAATGTTTTTTTTGCATTTCCCCTCTGGAATCAGTCGGTTCTCATATTGTTGTTTGTGTCAGTCCAGTGTGATACAAATCTGTAGAGGCAGACCTTTATAAATCAGCACTCTAGGCGATGCTGTAGCGTGTAGGTCAGTATGTTGTACAGCAGAGCCAATGATGATGATGCGGGGGTGGTTATCGATTTTGTCTCGGTAAATGGATTGAGAAACGTGGAGCGTTGTGAAGCGTCTTTCTGTTTGTTTCCAGAGAAATGAGCTGACTCGTTGATTAAGACGTGGTGCTTCACTTTTACTATTGCTCATACTTATGGTTACTGATTTAAACTAGCGGCACTCTAGAAACCGCCAAGAACATCCTGGGAAGTGCAAACAAACAGAGTTAATTTGTGAACTTTTAGCTGAAAAGTGATTTTTATTTCACAAAGCTTGTGAATATGAATTTGTAGAACCAAATTCAAGTGAATCAAAAGCCTGTATTGACGTTCTTCTTGTATTTTTCAGGTCTGCAGCGAGGCACTGAATATATGTTTCGAGTGTCGGCCATTACGGTTAACGGCACGGGTCCAGCCACAGAGTGGACAACTGCTGAAACGTTTGAGAGCGATCTGGACGGTAAAAACAGGCAAACATCTTGTGAGCACTGGTGCTTGATTAGGACGGCAAAGTGTAATTTTGCTCTCTCTTTGGTTCCAGAGACAACTGTGCCAGACGTCCCCAGCTCCTTGCATGTGCGGCCACTTGTGAACAGCATTGTAGTGAGCTGGACGCCCCCGGAGAACCAGGACATTGTGGTGAGGGGTTACACTATCGGCTATGGAATCGGCAGCCCTCACGCGCAGACCATTAAAGTGGACTACAAACAGAGATACTACACCATTGAGAACTTGAGTAAGATCCTTCACTATAATAAACAAAAAATACATTGTTTATGAAAAATATACGACAAAATCTGCTTTGTGGGGTAAGAAAATGCATTTTTAGTCTTCAAATACATTTTGGGTAAAAGTAATTTTTAAAATGCTTTTTATTAAATAATTATTTAAATTGAATGTTTAAACATGTAAATCAAACATTGAAAAATATAATTAAACATTTTAGTTTGAGCATTTAAATTCAATTAAAAATGTATAGAACAGGTAAAAAAATAAATGAAATATGAGTAAAATTAATCAAAAATATATTTATGTAAATATATTTCAAAATATATTTCAGAAATGTATTTATATATTTAACTTATTTTTTATTTTATTTTTTGCCATGTGAGACTATAAAAACAACTCATACTTTAGCTATTTCAACACATGAAATCACATTTTTGAGCAAAAAAGATAGATGTTAGATGTTACTGTGAAGAACATACAATAAGTTACCTGACTATTTTATTGTGCTAAAGCACATGAAATGTAAATGTCTCAGTGCAAATGATGATACAAAAATCACAGCACAATAGTTTAGTGAAGATTTATGATTTTTAATGCTGTACTATTTTGGTGTCTACCATAATGTCAAATGCATAAAATATGGTACTTGATACTTGCTGCTTAATTTAAAGAATACTATGGTATTACCATGATAATGTTCAAAAAACATTTTATTATGCTCTTTGTGATGATACAGTACATACCAGTTTTACCTATTACTATATCCTATAATACCATGGAACTATGTTATCCACTGAAGCTCAGTGGAAACTGAATCTGTAATTTTAATTTACGTTTCTAAACATTCATTCACACCTTCATCAGACAAACATGAAGTAGCAGCGAAGAAATAGCTCTGTTGCCTCTAAAAGTGAATTAAAGTAAACAAAACAGGGTAAATGGATTGTAGGTACTTGAGAGTGGGAGATTTACCCCTCTCTCCACCCCATTGTAATTACATTTGAAGGAAAGAGAAAAATAATCATCAGAAGAAACAGCATAATTTAAGTTTTCGTAATTCATCTAATTACACGAGAGCGAGAATCAATAATGGTGTTTAAATATGCACCCCTGCTAGGATGATGAATATGGTTGAAGCTCTCAGTGGAGCTGTGGGCTTGATTAGCTAAATGATTGGCTTTCTCCCTGCCAGATCCCAGCTCGCACTACGTTATCACACTCAAGGCCTTCAACAATGTGGGGGAGGGAATCCCTGTGTACGAGAGCGCCATCACACGACCCCAATCAGGTAGGTCACGGCCGGCACCGCTCAGCCTTATAACACGCCCACACCTACAGCTCCAGTTTGGCATATTGCTGTATTCATATTATGGAGAGAATGATGCCACCATGTTTATTGTAAAATAACATTGCACCTGCTTGTCTGTTGAACAGAAGATTTTAATTAGAGCTCGAGGTCTCAATGAAGTCTACATTTCTTCTAAAATTGCATTTCTGTTATTTCTTGGGTAATCATATTGACATTATGGATATGCATTGTGGTTGAGTGGTTGTTCTTCTCATTAGAGACCATCCTAAGAGTTCTCTAATGCTTCTGCTTCCTAGCAACCAGAGGAATTGTCATGATTATGAGAAAAAGATAAAGCCATGTGCACTTCACAGCTGAAGCACTGCTTAATAGCGCTGCGCATGATGGAGATGCAGAGGTTTGATTAAACACTGCTCTTATCCGACATACAGGAACATCTTAACATGACAGACAATTCTAGGAAATGAGTCACTCCACCATCGAAGTGAATGTTGACATGACATGGCTGAATAGCACTGGTCAAACATTATACTTAATGGTGATCTCGTTGTTTACGGTAAAATAGCCATTTTTATCATCTGCAGTACTAAATGTTTTCTTTTTTTTTTTTTCTTTTTTTTTTTAGCAACTAGAAACATTTTGCCTGTTGTGCAATATTAGGGTTAAGTGCCATCTTAACCAGTAATTTATCAGCATGCATTGGTTTTGTAATTCATTTGTAAGGTTTGCAACACTTTTTTTTACCTTTGCAAATATTTTGACTACTGAATGGTTGACAGCAAGGTAGGATTGCTCGAACTGTGGAAAAAACTAAATTTGATTGAAGTTTAAAATGCAATTAAAAAAGACAATTCAGGTTTACTGTGCTTATTTGTAGGGCTGAATAATTTGGCCAACATTTTGTGATATCAATATGGCTATAAAATAATAATAATAATAATGACAACAATAATAATAATCAATTAGTAGTATATTAATTATATTAATTATTAACCATATTAGTAAAAAATATAAAATAAATAAAAACAAAAATATTATGTAATATTTCATTTTAGAATTAAAAAACTGAGCATTTAAGAAAAATGTTTTTTTTTTTTTATTTTACATTACAGCTGTACTTCTGTATACTACTGTATCCCTTACTGCCTAGTTTTTATTAGCATCAAATTAAATGTGGTGTCTATGCTCACTAATGTCCATAATATGACCAGTAATACATTAAGAGTGCCAAGAACTTGATTCACACTGCATAGGAAATGAAAGCTGAAAACTGAAGCTGACCACTTTCTGAACACCGGATAATTTCTCACCTCCCGTTTTGATCAATGGCACACTCTTATTACCTCCCAGCATGCAGTGTGGTACATGGCATTTCTAATTTCTCCTGGTTTACCTTTAACTGAACTCAAGGAAACCTGCTGCAGGGGCTTTGAAGATCTCCTGCAGAGTTTATTTCTGCTCGCTCACCCATTCCTTCATACATAAGCGTCTCTTCCACCATTAGAGAGAATGTTGTAATCTATACTAAAAGGTAAAGGTGACAGTTCTGCCTCTTCTGAGAATACCAGAATATACATAAACATATAACATTTGTAATACTGTTTGTAATATTCTATTACTGCATGAAAAGCAGCATTGTTCTGTTTTTTTTTTTAATTTTTTTTTTATAGGAAATCAGTGAGTGAATTACTGTATGTTAAAGAGTGTGTTACTTTGCTTTTTATATGTATTGTTTTGTTAGGCATTGCATGCTAGTTGGACAGTGAATCGGTTTACATTCCGCTCTTTAACAGAATTCCAGAGAACAAGCAGAGCTCGACCTCACATAGTGCTCACTATGGGGCTGCTTCAGCACTATGGAAAATAACTTGTTTTTTTCCCCACTTTTCCATTTGAAAACAGTTAAATGTTCAAGCCAGAAACAATGTGTTCTCCTTTTCACACGTATAAAAGCTAGTGAGCATATTTTCTCACTCCAAATTGTTATTCTTGGAGGGAGCGCTTAGGAAAACAGGTGATTTAAGGCAGGCAAACAGCTTTAAATCTATAAAAGGATCAGAGTTATTTGTTGTGCTGGTATTTGACACTATCATATCAGTAAAACCAGAGCTGCATCGCACGTTGAAATGATCTGAAAGCTTTGGTGAATAATCAAAAAATGTGCATCTCCAAAACCTTGACTCAGACAAGGTCATTGATTCCACTTCTCAAATAAAAATTAATAGACAGGAAAGAAAAATAAAAACCTTTTCATCTGCTTCCTTCTGTGAATCTGGTTAAATTGCAGTATAAGCTTTATTTATTAGAGCAACAGATCTTTTTTTCATTAGTTGAACACTTATGACCTTGAAGCACACATAATAATTTGAGGTTTTCTAACCTTACAATAGCCTCTTACATAGCCTACAAGGAATAATAAATGTAATTACAGTAGTAGTTTATCCCTAACAGCATTGTTTTTATCCATGTAAAATTCTAGATGAGTCTCTCAGCAGTCTTAACCGTTTTGCTCACAATTCAACAGCTGTGTATATGAACTCTCACTGTCTGACTGATCGTTTTCCTCCTTTATTTGTAATGTAGCTGGTAGTGAACCAAGCTGATGTAGTTCCTCGACTCATTGTAGATGTAGTTCTCTGTAGCTCTGGATGATTTTGTGATTGTCTAGATATTCTGTTCTAATCCAATATTTCTCTCTTTCTCCTTTCCCAATCCCGCCTCCACAATCCTCCCTTCCTCACCTCCCATTTTAACCCATTAATTCTTCTCCCCCGTCGTTACGTGTCTCCTGTCCTAAAACCCTCCCCTTGTACGTGTAATCGCGCTCACCTTTTTTCACCTTTCACCTTTTTATTTTTTTGCCATGGGACATTGTGTAATTTGCTTGCAGACCCCATAGACCCTGATGTTGATTTGTACGAACTTTTCCATGCTCCATACACTCCAGTACCAGACCCTTTACCCATGCTGCCTCCTGTGGGCGTTCAGGCGTCCGTCCTGAGCCACGACACCATCAAAGTCACCTGGGCGGACAACTCGCTGCCCAAGAACCAGAAGATCACAGATGCACGCTACTACACAGTGCGCTGGAAGACCAACATACCCGCAAACACCAAGTTTAAGGTATGTTAACAGAATCTAGGCTCCTTACAGCGAAGGTGGCGGAAGGTGGAGAATCTTTGGTTGTTATAGCACTGACATTGAATTATTAATTTTAGGTGGCTAATACCACCACATTGACTCACACTGTGACGGGTCTTAAACCCAACACCTTGTACGAGTTCTCGGTCTTGGTGACCAAGGGCCGAAGGACCAGCACCTGGAGCATGACTGCACATGGAACAACTTTTGAAACAAGTATGTAATCTAGATGGGGCAGGCCTCGTCGTTTCAGTTTAATGACTCATCAAGTAGTTTTTTTGTACATGTAAATCCACTCAGTGAACAGTACACTTTGTATTAACATAAAGTGTGAGAGAATATTTGCATTTGTAGTCTTGATTCATTTTATATTTCTCCCCAGTCCCAAGTTCTGCACCTAAAGATGTGACTGTAGTGAGCAAAGAGGGACGACCACGAACCATCATCGTCAACTGGCAGCCACCTTCAGAAGCCAATGGCAAGATCACAGGTGACAAAATTTTATTAAAAATATATCACCTGTTATAGACAGTAGCCAGGTTTCCATTACAGATTTGCGCAAAACTTTTGTGATATTTTATAAATGTCAATAAAAACCTATTGCGAATTGACGCCGTTTCCATTAACCGATATTATGTGACTGAAAAGTAATTTTTTCCTCCCGCAATAAGTCATGGCGATAGATGTTGGTAGGTTTACGTAAATTGCAGTCACCCCACTAGCCATTAATTTTAATCAAAGGATACGTATGCTTGTATCTTTAGTGAAGCAGCACGGACAGTCGCTTCTGGGACACTTCTGAAACATATGGTATAAACACAAGCATTGACTAGAGCGGCCGTGTTGGAGCTGTAATGCACCACAGACTTGTGCAGTGTAAATAAGGGGTTATCCAAGCATTAATGGCAAGGAAAGCTCTTTATACTTGAGAGCGGCCACATATGAGGTGTTTCTTGGAGGTTATAGTACATTAAAGAATGATCATGTGACTTTTACATACGCCAGGTGACCTGTAAATGCGAAAAAAAAAAAAAAAAAAAAAAAACCTGTTTCCATTGCAGTTTTGTTATATGCCTTTTTTGAATTGCCTGAAAAACCACCTCATGCGAGCATGAAAATTTTTTTGCGATAAATGGGAGTTTTTGCAAAGTTGATGTGTTTCCATTAGGCGTATTTTCAATTCGCAATTTCAATTTGTGCAATTTGAAGGGTAATGGAAACATGGCTAGTTACTATTTAGCTTGCCTGATTTATCATTACAATGTGCCTCTGAATCACTTTTTTCTTCCCAGGTTACATCATTTACTACAGCACTGATGTGAATGCAGAGGTTCACGATTGGGTCATTGAGCCAGTAGTGGGAAACAGGCTAACCCATCAGATTCAAGAGCTGACCCTTGATACCACCTACTACTTCAAGATCCAGGCGCGTAACTCTAAGGGGATGGGTCCCATGTCTGATGCTGTCCAGTTCCGCACTCCTAAAGGTAAACCAGCTCATTCATGCTGATGAATGATAACAATCACTACTGCCTGCTGAAAAGACCAGCATATGTTGGGTTATGAATCCACAAATACAATGGGATACTGGTGTAACCACCATGTATCTTATCTGGCTTAACCAGCAAGATGAACTTGATCAACAAGAAGACACCAACTAGACTAGACCATAATGAACTAGTCTAAACCAAAGTGGACCAAACCAAGTATGGAATTTCCTGTTGTTCTTTTCAGCAGGGTTCAGTTGCTTAATTATAATTAGTAGGATTCAATACTGGGAAATATATTCTGTTACCATATACACATACGCTGTTTTTAACCTAATCTAAAGCTTAACCCTTTGCGTTTACCCTGACCTCACCAATCTTTCATTCTGGCTCATGCTCAAGCCTGCTTAGCTCTGACTGCACGCCTCTCTCCCTCTAACCTGTCTCCTCTCCTTCTGCTTTGTCCTGCTAGCCGAATCCTCTGACAAAATGGCTAATGACCAAGGTAATTGCTCTCTCTTCTCTTATTCCACTAATGTCCTCAAATTGAAGTGAGCAGCTTGTTTTCCCTGCACACTGAAATTCATCAGCAGTCACGGGAAGATCCAGCTGGTGTATAGCGGGAAAAACATCTTATTTGCTTGCCTGACTACCATTTACTAAGAGTTTATCAGCAAAATGCACGTGTGGCTAAAACTTCATACTACTAACAGTCTCTCCCCAAGCACATCTTGGTCAAAAGATGAGTTTCATGCTCTTCTCTGAAGTACAGCTTGTGGTTTATCTGTTTAAACTGCATGTTATGGGTGGAACGTGTCTTAATGTGAACTTTACACGAGAGCTGTAGATTCCAATGCGCCACCTGCCAATTCTTCTTATCTGACCTCTTGTAGCTCCAGGCATACTGGTGAAACCAGGAAGACCCTCTGCACCAGAACAAGGTTTTGGATCAGTTGGTAATTGCTGTTTTTTTTAAGTTTCCAAAAAATACACTGTAGAAAGCCACTATAAATAGCTTATCAATGATGTACCATTGAAATAACCAAGAAAATGCCCCAGTACTGTGACTGGTACCACTTAGCAATACCATAACAACCATAGATATGTAAAGGTAGATGCCACATTTGACCGCTGCAGAAACCACCTAAATTTAAATTTCTGAAGAAACTGGATAAACTTTCACAGGTAAGAATGTGTTGGTTTGTGTTTTTTAATGTGTATTTACTCAATATTACAGGGTTTTAAACAAAAGAACCCTTTAAATGCCTTGTTAGCTAATGGCTTTGTCTTCTTGTATTGTGTTTTACAAGAGCAAAAGCATCTTCTGATGTCTACTGAAGATATAGATATTCATGCATGCATATAACTACAGTTGCAGTGCAAATGCGCCAGCAACTTGCATTTGAGTGTTTACTAACCGGCTTTGACCATTCCAATATGGTGGACGGCTTACGTATAGCGGTCCATAGAAACAGTAGCTAATAGGGCATCTAGCTATACATATCTATGTGCAACAACCAATTACCAACATATTAACACCCGAGAAAGAAACTAGCAAAAGCTTTGCAATGCCCTAGTAGCAACCAACCAGTAGTCCCTAGGAACCACCCCAACAACCTAGTAACACCTTATCAACAAACCTAGCAACCACTTAGTAACACCCTAGTGGTGTTTTGCAACCACGTAGAAACACTTGAACAACATATTATAAATTAGCAAAATATGATAATATGTTGCAAAAGCCCTATAGCAAAACTCAACCAATTCCCTCTATATATCTGTCTGTCAGGCCAAAACGTTTTAAAACCTTAGGCGAGATTTTGACAAACCAACATTCAAAATTTTCCTTGACAAATTTTCCTTTTCTTGTAACATTGTAACCATAGAATTCCCATGTTTCAGGGAAAACAGATATGTCTGGCACTGGTGATAACCACATCCTGGTTATCGTCATAATTGTGTCTGTGGGTGCATTTACCATCATCCTGGTGGTGGTTGGCGCCTTCCTGTGTACACGGCGTACCACAACACAGCAGAAAAAGTAAGTTCAGATCTCCTGCTGATGAAGAGTCCGAATACTCAGTCCTGGCATGAGGGTAAATGTGTTTGCCACAACCTTCCCTCAAACTGTTTGATATGATCTCCAGGAAACGTGCAGCCTGCAAGTCGGCCAATGGATCCCACAAGTATAAGGGCAATTCCAAAGATCTGAAGCCACCAGACCTCTGGATCCACCACGAACGTTTGGAGCTGAAACCTATCGACAAATCGCCTGAACCGAATCCAGTCATGACCGACACACCAATCCCCCGAACCTCCCAAGACATCACGCCGGTGGATGGCTCCATGGATCCTATGCTGCAGAGACGTAACTCCTACCGTGGTAAGAACTTTGATTTAAAGACCCCATGAAATCAGAACGCAGAGTTTTCTGTATACTAGTGGACACCCAAACATCGGGAGATTTTTGATATTTTTATAGTATTTCTCTTTGGAAAACAGACTGGAAACCTCTCTCAATACCATCTACAACTGACTATAAGTAGCAAGTAGCTATGATGTAAACCTAAAGCTGCCTAAAAAGTCCCTTTGATATGTAACCTTCATGTTTCAGTAGGAAAACAACCGTCAACACAGGAAAAAAGATTTGTGACCATTTCATGGGGTCTTTAAACTGCCTTCACCTGCTGCATAATCCATGCCATCATTCCAGCTGCTGCTTCTGAAGGATGCTTCAAAGTCATGTCTACTATTTGTCATTATTGCTTGTCATTGGCATGTTCCTTGCGTAAAATGGAAAAACTTGTAGCCTTGTTTCCTTTTTTTTCGTGGCATGAATGGTGATATCCATCTGCTGCTGCCTACTCCTACAGCTCTCCTGATATCTGTGTCTACACTGCCCTCTAATGGAAAAACAATAGAATCCCACTGCAATAGTGAAAACATCACATGATCCTGGAAACTGACTCTAGGAAGTCAGCTGGTTGTCTTCATATGGCTCTTGTATTGGGAGCCTGTTGGGTGGGTAAGCCTGTCTCAATCTGATTGGCTGGTCGCTGTTTGATTTACAGGCCATGAATCAGAGGACAGCATGTCTACACTGGCAGGCCGTCGGGGAATGAGACCTAAAATGATGATGCCCTTTGATGCACAACCCCCTCAGCGTAAGTGTGTGATCCTGAACCAGGGACTGGACACCCTTAATTTGGCCCCTTTTCTTCTAGTTAGGATATTAAACAATTTATGCTCTTTGGAATAACATATAGTCCTCAAACAAGGTTCCCTGGGTTCATTATTGTAGTTGTAGGCCAAAAACATACTCTACTCAAGTACACGGGTGCAAACGACTCTTGCTAAGAAAGCTAAAAATTTTGAAATGCATCAGAATGTTCATTTCAACTGCTGCCATGGCGGTTCAATGGTCTACTGCAATGCTCAACTAGCAAATTAGTGAAAGTTAAAGTTAGCCCTATGAATGGCTAAGAATTTGCATCTGCATTTGCATACTTGTCTTGAGTATGTTTCTAGCCTTACAGTAATTCTTTAACCTAGCAACATAGCATGTCTTTCAATCTGTGTTGTTCTTTGTTTGCATGAGCAGATGTTATAGATGCACCATGCTTTCCATAATCTCATAGCTTTGTGTGCAAGGTAAACCATGGCGCTCTATTATTTGTGTCCATTCGCAGCTGTGATTAGTGCTCACCCCATCCATTCCCTTGATAACCATCACCATCATTATCACTTGGGCAGCCTGGCCTCGCCAACACGCAGCTATCTCCACCACCAGAGCAGCACGCGGTCCATCGCCACCCCCATCTCTCATCTAGACAGGGCAGAGTCCACAGGTGAGAGCGCATTTGTGGGACTTTGTGAAGACCTTCATCGTGCCTGGATACAACTGTGTTAGACCAAGAATCATGTTCTTTTTCCTCTCAAAATGGTTACACTTAGTTGGTGACCATGAGATTGTAGTGAAACTTTCCATATCACTTTATTTCCCTCTTTATCCTTCCTCCTTCTTTAGCACTTGCTTTAGACAAGTAAAAGCTTCATAACATTTGTATCACTTCCAGTATTCCCTGCTCAAGCCAACATTACATGGTTTCTAGCTGGCCTAAGTGGGTCATTTTTGTTATTAAGTGGTTCAGCCTGTTCTAGATTGTTGATCAACTGATGGACAAGGTTTGAACCTGGTGAACCATCTTGGTTAATCTGGTTAGAGCTGGTAGACCAACTTTGGCCAGCAACAAAGTAAATAACCATGTTCCAAAAACCATCTTCACCAATTTAAAGGCAACATGAAATCAAAATTTACCTTATTTACTTTCTTAAAGTCGTCCTGAAATGAAAATCTGTTTTCTACATTGATGTAATTGACCTTATTGTAAACGATTCATCCATGTAGGTTTAATTTGTTCATTATTTTGGCCTCATAATTTTTAATCAACATGTTCAGCTCCATCTTCTGGTGAAACATTAGACTCATCTTTGACTTTTTTTGCTGGACTTCTCCAGTCATTTAATCCACCTAAACCTGCCCCTTTCTTACAATCAGCTGAAAGCTCACATTTTGCCAATAGTTATAGTGTTTAAATACTGTTAATGTAATAAATCTTATGGCAATAATACCAAACAACAATACATTTGAGAAAGAAATATTAAGATTGGAATACATCAAGATGTGCTGGACTTTAACCTTCAGTCTCCACATCCTGGTCAAAACACCCGAATGCCTAATAGCATGCTGACCCATGTGCTGATGTAATTACAGAGTCAGTGAGGAACACCCCTAGTGCTGACCTGCACCCTCCGTCTGGTCAGCCCTCCTGTACCACTGACCTTTCAGAGACAGACATTAGCTACCACAGCTCAGCCGCTGAGGAGGAGCCAGCATTCAGTACACCCACAGCACATGTTCGTTCCACGCACCCACTCAAGAGTTTTGCAGTGCCTGCCATCCCAGCTCACCCCATGTATGACTCAGCAGCATTACCCAGCACTCCACTGCTGTCTCAGACAGGTAAGTTCCCCTTCACACAAGATATTCATATCCATCTTGGGTGATCCAATCTGCAATGTCTAAAATAATGAATATAAATGTTTATAATATAGTCAGGTACATTCACTGAAATGAAAGCTAAGCTATTGGTAAATGAAAAATAATAAATAATATTTATGCTATAAATGAAAGCATTTATAGCATAAGAAAAGTTTGTGGAATATTGAGCCTAAATGGTATGTACAGAAGCTGTTCAAAATGGCATACTTGCTTACTGCTTACTGCCCAGTACACAGTCAAGTCACCTTTATTTATATAGCGCTTTTAACAATACAGATTGTGTCAAAGCACTTAACTAGGGCTGGGTATCGTTTAAAATTTTTTGATACGATACTTTGAGTTCGATACCGGTTCCTGAACAATACTTTTTTCGATGCCAATTTTATGAAATCAGTTTTAACAAGATTACATTATCTCAAAAAAACTTTGTTTTTTTATTCAGCTTGTTGACATTTATACAGACTCAAAGCCTCATCTCCTGAGCCACTGCACAAAGGAACAAAATATATCCAACACAATAAATCAGTGCAAATAATTTTAATAAAGTTCAAATAGTTTTCAGTTTACACATCTGTTAGGCTACATTTACACTAGTGCGTGTTCGTTTTAAATCGCATAGCTCAGACAGAATCATCATTTCTGTTCATTTATTCTAGGTTGTTAAAGACTTCAAGAAATTGAAAATCTTTATCCACTTTCATAAGTGGGTGTTTTATTTTCTTTCACCATATGTTTTATTGTTATTAAATTCTGGTGTAGTATGTGTAATTATTTGAATGCAGAAAAACTTAAGTTTATTCAAATTTATTCTTAAAATAGCCTTATGAAATGTTTTATTTTTCCTCAGAAATTCTGTGTTCTGGTTTTCAAATGAAGGCATAAAACAATTTCATTTTTAAATGATTGAAAATCAAAGTTTATTTATTTATTTTGGCAAACAAAGGGGGTTTACTATTAAAAATTAAAACATGAAAGAAATGTTGTGTGATCATTACTTAAAAAAAATTAAATTTTAATAATTTTAATAGTAGCCTAGTAGTAGCGGTACTGTCTGCTGAACAATAGTAATGTATTTCTGCCGCAGTGTCTTCCAAGTTAAACCGAACTTTTATTTTGACGGGTTGCCGTGAATACCTTTACAGTCTGTGTATAAAAATCAAATGGTAAATTCTGATGAAGTGACTCTCAGAGCAGTTCTGGAGATGTTCTTCATGTGTTTATGTCCTCATTTAGTGAGACGGCAGACGCTGAAATCACCGCGAGCGTCACGCGCGCTTCAGTCTGTGTTTAGTAAACAAACCGCGCGATAGAGAGCAGACTGCGCCGTACGCTTTCGAGTCGCTCTCGCGGATGTCAAACACTGATCGATCTGCGCAGCGCCGCTTCTAGTCAAACACACCTAGTGCTGCAGGCTTTTATTGGCTCACTGACGTTGATGAGATTAACCCCTTAGGTAGCGAAATTTGGTACCGAGCGACAAGACGTTTTTCGATACTCGGTGATATCGAGGCAGTTCGGTCGGTGCCTAAAAAGTATCGAAATTGATACCCAGCCCTACACTTAACAGTATCAAATTGGAGTATAGAGTGTCTGTAGTGTATAGTAATAAGATTAAATACTCAATTTTCAGTTAAAGGCATTTCATTATTGAATTCAGAGATGTCATTGTCTAGCTCAGTTTAGTTTAAATAGTATCTATGAAATCAAATTGATGATAATCGTTAGAAATTAAGTGTCCCCAACGGAGCAAGCCGGAGGCGACAGCGGCAAGGAACCAAAACTCTCTCTGTGACAGAATGGAGAAAAAAACCTTGGGAGAAACCAGGCTCAGTCTGGGGGCCAGTTCTCCTCTGGCCAGGATATTATTATTGATTTTTTTACTTATTGTTTTAATTAAATTCTAAATGTATAAATGTATTATATTTCTATTTTTATATTGTTGCAATTTCTAACAATAACAGTATTATGTAGTTAGGTATTTTATTATATTTTTAGTTATTTTGTTTTA
The DNA here is from genome assembly GCA_039654775.1 of Spinibarbus caldwelli. Classification (NCBI taxonomy): domain Eukaryota; kingdom Metazoa; phylum Chordata; class Actinopteri; order Cypriniformes; family Cyprinidae; genus Spinibarbus; species Spinibarbus caldwelli. Next base: position 37,676,227 of record CM077221.1, read on the forward strand.
TTTTTAGTTTTATTGTATTTAAGTCGAGGTCTTCACTGGGGATATGTCCCCGGGGCTCATCCAGGTGTCCCGGCCTCCGCGATGATCAGGGTCGCAGACATCATCTCCCGGCACCGATCCACCATCTGATCCGGACACGGACTGAGAAACAGAATAAGAAAGAAACAGACAAATATTAGCGTAGATGCTTTTCTTCTTACGATGTAACGAGTACATCGTGTGTTATGAGGAGTGTTCCCGGTTCCGGTTGATCTAATTAATGCAGCCTAACAATCCTTTAACGGATTTGAATAATAGAAGTGTATTAGTGTGTTATGTGTAAACCAGGTTAAATGTGTCTTTAATCTAGATTTAAACTGACAGAGTGTGTCTGCCTCCCAAACAGTGTTAGTTAGATTGTTCCAGAGTTTGGGTGCTAAATAGGAAAAGGATCTGCCACCCGCAGTCGATTTTGATATTCTAGGTATTATTAAACGGAGCTAAGCCATTCAGGGCGTTATAAGTAATTAACAAGATTTTAAAATCTATCTGATGTTTGATAGGGAGCCAGTGCAGTGTTGACAGAACCGGGCTAATATGGTCATACTTCCTGGTTCTAGTAAGGACTCTAGCTGCTGCATTTTGGACCAACTGTAGTTTATTGATCAAGCGTGCAGAACAACCACCCAGTAAAACATTACAATAGTCTAACCTTGAGGTCATAAACGCATGAATTAGCATTTCTGCATTTGACGTTGAGAGCATAGATTGCAATTTAGATATGTTTTTGAGATGGAAAAATGCAGTTTTACAGATGCTAGAAACATGGCTTTCAAATGAAAGATTGCTATCAAACAGCACACCTAGGTTCCTAACTGATGAAGAAGAATTGACAGAGCAGCCGTCAAGTGTTAGATAGTGTTCTAGGTTATTACATGTGGGGTTTTTAGGTCCGATAATTAACACCTCTGTTTTTTCAGAATTTAGCAGTAAGAAATTACTCGTAATCCAGTTTTTTATATCGACTATGCATTCTGTTAGTTTCTCAATTTGGTGTGTTTCACCGGGCCGTGAAGAAATATAGAGCTGAGTATCATCAGCATAACAGTGAAAGCTAACACCATGTCTCCTGATAATATCTCCCAAGGGTAACATGCATACTGCCTACTATTTTTTAAAGAATAGTGTGTGAAACAGTATACAATAAAGCAACAAATGTTTCAGAGTAGTATGTTACGTGTTGTCACATGACAAACACTGAACATTAATTCAGCACAGCTGTCAAGGTTGTTACCTTACAAACAAATGTGCTAACCGTTCTTTTTACAAAGGCTTGTTAATAAGGCTTCATAGTAGTAAACAATGCTATATTACCCAATTGAACTCATTTCATAATTGATGAACTTTACATATTGGACAGAACTGAATCAACACTGAGCTGTCTTTAACTGAACAATGATATTTTTGGCAGTTACACTAAGTGGAAAAAACGATATTCTAGTTACACTAAGTGCAAATAATGATAAATTCTGTTTAGACTAAAATAGCAGCATTTTTTTTTTTTTTTGCAACTGGTGTATAAATAGTAGTTAGGTGGCAAATATTTATACTTCAATACTGTAGTACATTATAAAACAGTATGCAATAACATTGAGTGTAAGTTATCATGTATGTGTATATATATATATACACAGTATATATATACATTTTATTAGATGAATGCCACTTTATTGGGACAAAAACCTACCTACAGCTAAGCATACATAACACTGTATTATTAATGAGGCATTTTATTTACATCTTTTAAATATTTTCTTAATTTTCAAATTATAATCTAATCTGGTATGTGACGGGAAAAAGATAAGCACAAGTGACAATAGCCGGAATCTAACTTGGGTCGATCGTGTCAAAAGCAATTTACTCACATTTTACTCGCTGTACCACTGATACTATGGAAATAGACGTGTCTTTTGCAGTGCTGCTATCGCAGATTGGTGGGCGGAGTTAATGTAAATAGCCTCTGTCTATTTCTCCTTAGAGTAAAAACACTAAGAGAAAAATTTTGTTTGCATAATTAAATTTTTTTTAATTTATATGTTATATTGCTGCAATTATTAATATTTAATATCTTTGAAACTACTGTATAAAGCTCTATAGAGATAAAGGTGACGTAATTTGACTTGATCAGAAATGTACGTGCAGAAATTAAAGTACAATTTATGTCCTACTAACGATATTGTTTTTAGATACACAGCAATAGTTTGTAGTTTACATGTATATGTATATACGTACATATACAAGTCTTACATTCCTATTCCCCGCCTCCAGTTCACTCATGCGTTTGAAGATGAAACGTCACATGGAGCGCATTGCATTCTGGGAAACAGTATCCCATGCAGCGTCTTCTGATGCATACATCAAATTTCAGCAAATGTAGCAGGCAATCCAGGCATTCCATGCATACAGAAAATTCACATACTATTCGCAGTATACACACAGAATACTGCAATATAGTAGGAGTTGTACGGTAGTATGCCATTTCAAGCACAGCTTCCCTACTGATTTCAGTGTACTTGAGTTATATTTAGCAGATTCTGGCAAATATAGTAGGTCACCCGGGTATTCCATGCATACAGAAAATTTGCATACTATGCACAGCATACATACTGGATACTGCAGAAATAGTAAGAGTAGTATGATAGTAAGGCATTTCGAACACAGCCAGAGTGAGAATATAATAGGACCTAGAACAGAGCCTTGTGGGGCACCACAGTTTAGAGTGGCTGAAGAGAAAGACAAATGGACTGATGGAAAAGATTTTGTCTTTTAAATACAAAACTAATTTATTCCAGTACTTTGGATATAGTTGTCACACTCCAAGTGTTATAAAAGAACATAATGGTTTGTGCATCTTTATAATGAATAGTACAAAGCTTCATGGTTAAAAGAGAGAAAGACAGAAACTGACTTGTGTGATTTGTTTTAGGGCCTCACTCAGTTAAAACAGCCTCTATCGGTACGTTGGGAAGGACGAGAACTCCTATGCCTGTCATAGTTCCAAGTGCACCGGATGTCTCGGAAAGCAGCAGACTGCATGAAGATGCAGGGAGCGTGAGTACTTTTGTTCTTATAATGCTCTGTACTACTTTTTTTCTGTACATTATGACTCATACAACAAAACCATGCAAACTTCATGAACCATGAACTATTGAACTCTGTAACATGCAAAAAACAAACAAAAAAAAACAAAAAAATAAAAAAATAAAAATGCTTGTGCTACATGTATTTTTCCTCAAGTTTGATTATTTATACAGTGGCAATAACATGTATCTGTAACATCGAACAGAATATCAGTTAGGAACCAAAGTTAGCAGTCTGCTCCAAAAATGTGTTTTATCGCATTTATTATTATAGGGATATGATAATGTACTGCATAGTAGAAATGACCTATTTACGACATTTGGCATTGCATTCAAGGTATACATTTTATCATTATACATCAAACTTATGACCTTGGTGTTGCTGGTGCCATGCTCTACTGTTTGAGCAACAGCAATGTCATGTACTATGTTACATACTATGTTGTTCTAGGGATACTGTTACATATTGAGTATACTGGTACATATTGAATATATTTAAATTTACAAAAAGCTAATAATAAAATGTTTTACATCTTTTTCTTCTCTCTCAAACCTTTACCTGCTTCTCCCTTTTAACGGCTGTATTTATTGCCTGCTTATTACAATTAATTATTGCAATTTTGCAATTTTTTTTAAATGAATTAAAACTGCTGATCGGTTCTCGTTTATCCTGCAAAATGCCTAATACTACCGTACCCCTTCATCCATTACCACGCATGTGGCTGTGCTATTTGATTTCCTGCTTTTCTTCTGCAGTACCATTGACCATCCCCTCATAAACCCCATTCCCCAAACTCCAGCTCGCCCCAACCCCACCCCCCGCAGTAACCTTCTTCATCTCTCTCAGAATTACGAGACGGACGAGTTGACGGAGGAAATGGCCCATCTGGAGGGTTTAATGAAGGACCTAAACGCCATCACGACAGCCTGAGCACAATCCTTACAATAACACTAGACCTCACCTGCCAAGGGGAGGACGTACAGCATGGAGGAGTTCTCAATCATTCGCTAAATGGAGAGAGAAGAGAGTGAGATAGGAAAAAAACACTAATGTTTGGCATACCTTGCTTACTCTCAGGAAGGAGAAACCCATCAAATAAGGACAGTGGACATTCTGAGAAAGGACGTGGTTACTTCAACCAGATGATTGCAATTTTTCTCTCAGCATCCTAAAACGTTTCCTTATGTTTCAGCGGAGACCATTTGAAAAGACACCATTTTATTATCCTAGGAAAAAAGGAAAACTACATTATGCTGGTGTACGTGTTGGTGCTTGTAAGGCACAATTTACAGTGTTTCATTTGTGTCTTTTCTTTGTATGTTTTTGTATCTATATATATTGCCCCCGTTCCAGTGAGCTGAACGTTGGACATCGTCCTTTTTATTTCTGCAACTCATTTTGTATTAAGCATTTTGATTGATGTCTCTTTCTCTTTTGTATGTCATATAATGTGCCATGTCTTATTTTCTTAAACATGTTTTGTATTGTTTTATATGCATATACACTTATCGGTTTGTATATATATGTTTAAAATGGACTCATTTCATCACCACAGCAATGTTTTTGACCTCTCACGACAGTTTCCATTTAGTCAGAGACATGCTGGTTTTTCATTTTCAGTCTGCAACGTCACTTGCCCCTTCTACATTATGCCTGTTTTAAATGGGAGTTCCCGTCAGATATGCCTTATTAAATTTGTGTAGAATGGCAGAAATCAATACAACTGGGAAATATTTTCAAAATGTTTATCACACAACACTGTGATATTTATTCTGTAATGCTGAACTGTTACTGGTCACTCAGTCCGTTGGTACGAGAATGTAGACCTCCATCACGCATGCTGTCACGACTTGGTGCTGAAACTCAAATCTTCAGGTTCTACACATGTAACTGCTAAATGAACAAATTTGGTACATTGGAAATTGCTTTATATGGTTTATTTCCTCTTGCTGCATTGGTCTGAGTTCTTGTATCAGAGCTTACACAAATGAACGACATTCACTGTGAGATTTTACAGACCACATTCTTGGCACTTAATGCAACAAAGTGCAAATGCAACTTTTATACAGAACTCCCAGTGCTCATCTTTTATTTTCCATTATATTTCTTGTATTTGTTTCATATGAAGTACTTGTATAGAATTTCAATGTGCGAGGCAAAAACCCAACTGTTCCTCCCCTGCTGGATATGGTTTTGATCTGTACTTTTACCCAAAGAAAATATGTAACAGCAATCATAATTTTGTTTTATGAATTTAATGTATCAAACATTTTCTTGAATGTCATTCTGACTGTAAAAAATTCTGGGTAACTATAGGAACATGTTAAAAAAACAAACAAAAAAAAAACAAACAAAAACAATATGACCTATTTGGGATAACCTATCAAATTGTAGACAGTCAAACCTTTATTGCACTTTTTCAACAATTTCAAGAAAAGAAAAAAAAAACATTTTTACATATCCTGTGTTTTGAATATAAAGCTCTATTTGTGTAATGTAGTGTCATAGTTTAGCACAGGCAGCTGGTCTTATGTTCTTTTGCCTCTGAAATAATATTTGAGCGGCAGGTTTTACGGTGTTGCATATGCAGAATTCTGTTGTTGCTTATTTCTGTACAAAGATCTTCTTGCTGTCTCTAGAAATACTCTGTGGCTTTTTAAAAAAAGAAAAAAAATTACTAAAAACACTGCCTTTGGTTCTTATTTACTTGCATGCACTTCCAAAAAAAAAACAAAACAAAAAAAAAAATGAACTGTGCTTTTATTTTCTAGGTCTTTAAAGGGGCATTTTAAAATACCCCACTTTTCTGGTCATTCATGATTACTGAATAAGGACCTTTAACCATCATTCTCCAAACACTGGTTAGAAACCACTATAATTGAGTATAATTGGAAATGTATGAAATACATTATTTTTCCATTACTACAGGGAAAGCTGCTTTTCATATAATAGACACCTGGCATAGGGTTAAGTATTTAACATATGTAGTATGTCTTTTGCATTTTCAAATCAAATTCAGTTGTACAGCTGTTTTTAGACTCTGCTGTTACCATTAACATTTCAAAAACCCTTTTGTAAAATATACTGTAGATTAAAACTTGATTTAATTGGGCATAACTGCTTTGTTTTACAACTTGAACAAGCCACATCTACGGTGTTGTGAAGCGAGTGATGATCATCCAGGTGATCAAAAATAACTTGCTAAAACATAAGGTTGTTCTTTTTTTGCAGTCTTTATTGACTTCTGATAAATTACACATCTAGACTCCTCTGGGTGTCTTGAAGTTCATTCCAATACTTGGCTGGGTGACCTGCAAGTTGGAGATGTTGCCGAAGTCCTGCAATGAGAGAAAGAATGGGTTAACGTAGGTTCCTTAATTCAAGTCTGAACATAAATGCTGGAATGGCAACCTTTTGTTTTAATATTTCACATGATATTTCCAGAACATTTGACAGCTGTAAAATACAGCACTGGAAACACAAAGGATTAAGTTTTTGCAGTTCATCTACACAAACTACAGTCAAATCAACTTACGAAAGTCTTCAGCATCTCCTTTGTATCTGGATCAACCTCAATAATCTCCTGCTCCAAAGCAGAGACCTGAGAACAGAGTGAACAAGCACATGAAAGAGAGAAAGAAAAAAAATAAATAAATAAAAAAAAAAAAAACTACTAGTCATGTCTAACATACAAGTATGATAATCGATTTGGCATCATTCAGCAAGCTATATATTACTACTACACAAAAGTTTACAGGAACCGCAGAAACGGTCTCATTTTTTTGTGCTCTTCATAAGGAAAAACCTAGGGAACTCAGTGGATTTACATATGAAAAATCTTACACTAATCTGATTGTCTAATACTCATACTGGTAGTTGAAATCTATTTACTCAAATTATAAAAATGACAGCATGTAGAGATGTGTAATATGTAACGTCATGTCTATGATATTCGTCATTGTTGTTTTACCGATGTGGAAGCTGACATTATCAAGCATATCACTCACTTTGCAACAAAAAATATGCCTTAAGAACTCAGGCTTTTTGTGAACTAGATATTGCCATCAACAAAAATAGTTCTAAAAACTGCAACATAACTCGTGTCTCAGAGCAACGTAGCAAAATGTTTTGAACAAATCAATGATCTATTCATAAAGACAGTCATCTGCTTAGATCCTCAATGAATCAGCTGTTTGAATGAATCTGTTGAATGAATGCTTCTACGACTCGATCATTAAGATCATTAAAAAAAACTTTATATTTCAATATCCACATTATTTAAAACAAATCTTATGCAACTGCAGTGTAAATACACACTGCTGTAGATGCATCTTCTGTGCCACTTCTGCAGTGCAAAAAAGGATTTTGTTGGATATCATTTGATTGGTAAGAGCTTATAGTGTCATTCTTATTGAATAGGATTAAAATGCAATAATTTGGCCAAAAAATTAATTAAAACAAAATAACATCCACATCTAATAAGGTTTATTTATAAAAAAAAAAAAAAAAAAAAAAAAAAAAAAAAAGTATAAAATGCACCAGAAAAATTTTAAATTAAACATGTCAAACACTGCTGCTTAAATGCAATACTATGGCAATAATATACACACACATACATACATACATACATATATATATATATATATATATATATATATATATATATATATATATATATATATATATATATATATAAAAAAAAAAAAAAAAAAAAAAAAAAAAAAAAAAGAGAAGCACCGATTGACCGGCCAGGGACCGGAATTAGCCGATTTTCCTCATGATCGGCCCAGACCGGTAACCGGCTGGTCAGTCTGCGGATTCCGAGCCGGTCCGTTTTGACGTCACACTCACGGCAACTGATAATGCATTTATGTCGTGCCAGATGAGGCTCACGCAGATGACACATTTAATAAGGTTAGGGAAAATGACCATTTAAAAAAACAGTGGGAAATGACATCCGTTTTGTTATATACACCAACTTCTTTTCAGTTAATTGTTATTTCTACCTCTTTCCAGTCACAGAGCACTTTATTTTGAGAGTTATAAAATATAAGCCCACATCCACATCTAATAAGGTTTCAAAAAAAATAAGGTATAAATGCCCCAGGAAAAAAATAAAATAAAATAAATAAATGATGAACTGACCACCACACAGAATTTGAACACAAAAGTTTTCGGGAGTCATCAGTCCACGGCAGACCTTAACCAGGTACGAGCACAACAAAATCCAGAAGATAAATATAGCATTTTTGGTCAATATGGCACTCTTAAATGGCAGGTCTTTGGATTCTGCTGGTGTACCTTCTGTATGCACCTACTGATGAGTATGTAGTGAGAACTGAACCGCTACTGACCTCTGGGACATAGTTATCCCTTCTCTCTCTCTCCTCCTCCTGCAGTTTGATGGAGATGCCTCTGACAGGACCTCTCTGAATGCGCTTCATCAGATGGGTCACATATCTGCAGAAAGACAAATTAATTATTTTATATATAGATTTAAAAAAAATAAATAAATAAATCAGAATTAACAAAAATGCCTACATAATAACCGCCCACAAGACCATCTTATTGTACAGCCCAGATTACCACATTCATTTCCCACGGCACGCTCCTCACCCCGCGATCTTGTTGCGCAGAGGTTTGCTGGGGATGATGGCGATCTCCTCGCACACTCTCTTGTTGATGTGGAAGTCGTTGCCCAGCCGGGTGTAGTACTTCTCTATGACCACCCGAGCGGCCTTCTTCACGGTCTTGGTTCTCACGCGCCCCTGTCAGCACACACACCAGACTCAAGTCAGTCAAATGGGACATTTCTGCATTTATATGCTCACACGACATTAACAATCAATAACATTTAGACATTTTCAGACACCGATATCACTTACACACGCACACTAGTTTAGGACACATGTGAATAAGAGATATGGATTTTAACGGTTTTTTTCTCCCCCCATCAAAACATGAAAACGGCAGGATAAAAGCATCACTCATATCTCGTGAGCTATTTACATGTTCAAAGTATCAAAATAATTCTGTACAATTCAACATTATATTGTCTATCGCGCGCAGACTGTAACATCTGAACCCGCTTCCGTTGAAATTCAAAAGTTGTGAACCGGCAGATGAGTTGTTTATTTAACATCCTACATTACCGCTGCTGCCAAATGTCAAAATACTCCGTATAAACGAATCTTAAGGATATTAACAAAACATTCTGGTGCTTTTAAAAACGTGACGACCACATAAACCGCGGGATTGATACAGATTGACAGGGGTTCACTGTGAAACATACACACCATATTGAGCCGGTCTAGAGGAAAAGGGTTAAAAAACTAACGGAGCGGAAGTTTATAAAGCTCTTCCGGAAATGACATAAAAGTCTCTGAATGAGAAACATCACCTGCTTCAAATCAACGAGTAAAATAAAAAAGTGCAGTTTTATGTACAACTTGCACATATTACAAAAAAAATAAATAAATAAATAAAACAAAAATAACAAAAAAAAAAAACCTATCTCATAAACTCACTCCTGACTATTAATTTATATTGAATAAATTAATATATTGAATGGGCTCATTGGAAACAACAACCAAATATATAATTTTATGACAGCATACCTTCCAGGAAATTTCATTAATTAACAAGAAATAAACTTTCATGCCTTTGTTAGAAGACTGCAATATTTGATCTACAACGTCCAAGTAATAAGAATAAGATTCACCTGCTAAAAGTAGCTCAGAAAGATGTTTTGTGTCCTTACACTAAAAATATCACCAAAATAAATAGGGGAAGATGGGGGAAGAATTAACCAAAAAAATAAAATAAAATAATAATAATAATAATAAAAAAAAAAAAATTAAAAAAAAATTAAATGTTAAAATGCTTGAAAATGTTAAACATAAAGTGTCTAGGGTGAGTGAAAGTGGAGGTGTTAGTAGGGCTGAAAGATTCCGAAATTTTTGGAATCGATGTGATTCGATTCCAAGAATCGATTCCTCTTTTGTTTTCGATTCTTTTTCGAATCTTTTTTTTTTTTTTTTTTTTTTAGATTGAAGGAACCTAATCTCGCCATGACTGCAGGATATAAAGAAAGTATCCTTCTCATAATATGAAGCTTTATTTGTAAAAAAAAAAAAAAATATGACGATACATTTCTATAGCTCTGATTGATTTTTAAATTGTACTTTTGTCTGCTTTGCCCGTGAAATTAGTCATTGCTCACTGCTCAGCAGGGACGTGCATTTATCGCATGAATTGAACAAAACATAAGTGTCTAAAATAAATGTGCACAAATTAACAAACTGTTCACTGAAACAAAATAACCAGAACCTTAACAATAACACTGACAGAGCTCGTGGTTAATCTGTCAATCAGATGCGCTCTCGGTCGCTGATCTATGCTCGTGACAGTTTATTTTAGAATTATCGTTGGCTGATAGAAATAAAAATAGTATTTTAGATGGAAATAAGATCCTCAATCACGTCATGATCTATTCTGTCGTGCAGCTCTCAAAATTGTGGACAACATAAGCCAGTTCCACCGTAAAATAACCTCTGAATCGTTTTATTTTTATTATTTTAACTGGTTCATTAAAACTATCCCAAAGAACCTTTTCGTGTAAACGAATCAGACTTCTAATCACTTTTAGCGAGCATGAGGTAATAAAAATATAAAAAAGAAATAGATCTTTTAAAAATAATCTTTTATCTCACAACTCTAAAAATAAAATTATTAGGGTTTATTTGGTCTCTAGATAAAAAGTTCTGTAATGACAAATGAATAGTGGGCCAAGAATCTTGTCCCAGGTAGGGGGTCATTTTGTCCCAATGGTGGGCAAGATGTCCCTCTTTCATAATTTTTATTTTTATGCCATTACAACTACATTGTTAATTGTTTCCATTTGATTCCCTAAATAGTTTGTTGTGTGATGCATAATACTCTACATGCTAAACTCATATGTAAATATGTTACAGATTATCATTATATGGACATTGTTCTTAAGGGGGCTTCTTCCCCCATCTTACGCTAACTTGAGTAAAATATATTTAAAAATGTATTCTGACAATTCCCAGAACCAATGTAATCCTTTTGCATGCAATTATCTTATAAAAATGAGCAATCTGCAGTAAACATTATGTGTGTGTACCTGTAATTAATAAACAGATTGAACTCCTAAACCACAGTTCTAATGAAATGAACTGTACTTTTTTTTTTTCAGGCCACAAAGGTTTTAGGACACTAATAATTTCTAAAAAAGACAGACACACTCCCACTCAGAGGTTAAGAGACATTTTCTTTTATTTTACATAAAAAAGGGTGCAAACTTGAGTTTCCCTTTAAGAGTGGAGGGAATAAAAATTTAATTTGAAAGGTTATGTATGGAATTTTATATGACTCCTCAGGAAAATAGGCATTTTAAATTAGATTAAGATTAAGGCCTTAATCTTTCTGCAACTTAAAAACAAAATATATTTAGAGAGAGAGAGGAGGAGAAAACAAAACGGATCCATCACAGTTGAAGCCCTTGACAAAGTAAAATCATTGAAATACATTTAAGCAACATTCATATTTCAACAAAAAATTCATAATACAATGAAATTTAAAGTATCTTTGTAAGAATGACCAGAACAAGAGAATGACTCTTGCAGTACTGTACAATTTAGTTTTTAATATGTTCGAAGTACAGAAACATCCTTACTGAAAGAAACACTACAAAAAAAAAAAAAAAATGTGAAAAAGAGAATTCAAATATTGCAGTGCTTTCCTACCAGACTCCTGTAATATAATCATTCCGAGGTCATTAAAAATGAGCAGTTAACCAGATCAGACTGTTCATTAAAAAAAGAAAAAGTTCAACACGTTCTCACATTAACTAAAACCTTGAGACAGGAATGATTACACTTTTCAGAGAGGAAAAAAAGCTATGACTGTAGCAGACACAATGGGAGGACAATACAGTATACAGTGGCAAAATAGTACGCAGTGGACATTTACCTGCTGAACTCAAGCGTACAGAGGGGTCAGACTTGCAGTAGCATGTTTAAGGCATTACGCAGCCACAGAATAACAGTGTATCAAACTTCATGCCCACAATGTTCTTCAGTGCCCCATTTACAAGTAGTTTCCATTGCTTTCGGAATCAAAAGCCATGCACATAAAATCTGCATTAATGTCACTAACTTCAACTTTAGGAGAATAACTCTATTTACCTCTCTGTATGTAAATCTGCAGCACAGTAAAGTGACCAGAACCGTGATACAAAAGCAAAGGCAATTCAAAGGAAATGAAATGGTACACAAACACCCCTCCAAAGGACCCAGAATGCTTCCTGAATGACTTGACTTTTGGGAAATCAATCAATTTCGTGGAATTATTGTATGTTTAAACCTCAAATGGACTTAGAAGGCCATAACACCATCTTTATTAAAACAAAACCTACAAAAAAGGTACAAAAACATATGGTACAATCTTAAAAAAAGGGAAAATTAAAGATGAAAGATGGTTTGAAATAGTCATCACCTTGCAGTTGACGAGAGCCAGTAGTCATTATGATCGCATGAACCAAAATTCCAGTAATAAGGAATAACGTCTGTTCTAGCCATCCCTCATCAAACTATTTCAAATAGCATATTAAGAGTGTGATTTCAGTGTAGTGTTTTACATAGACGAGTCATATTTATCCAGCAGATGGTGCCCTAATCACCGTCTGCTCACAATCCCAAAGCACATTTGCGTGTAGGACTATCTTCCTCATCCATTAATCCAAAGCTAAACGATTTCACATTCTGCTTAACTTCGAAAAACAATGGCTCCATAACAAGCCAAGGCCTCCCATTTTGACTTTGGAAGAGTCAACAAGAATTAAGGGGTTAAATCCTGCTAAATCATACTCCTTAGAGCCAGACGCACCTGGCGGTAGCAAGCAGTGCACATCCAGAAATACTAAATTGTCTTCCAACTCTAGCGAGGCACGTAATACATATCGTTAAGAGAAGAACGTTAAATAAAATGCAGCCTTGACGCATGTGCGAGACCGATTTCCAAGAGTATCATTCAAGTACTTTTCACAGAATAATTTAGACCCAAAGTGACTTGCATCACAGTGGACAAGCATAAGGAGTATCTATTAAATAACCGTCACATCAGAAATACATGGAAAATTTTTATATGCGTTTGCGAAAACGGTTGGTTGACTCCTCTACAACCGCCAACCCGAGATATGAACGCAACTCTCGTTCCTAGATGGTGGAAATCGTTCCACAAGGTGAATCCAAAAAGGAATGGGTCAGTGAGAGCTCACCAAGCTACTATTTACATATATAAACGAGTGGAAACAGATGGCTGGATTACTCAACTGATGAGTTAAGAGGTGGAAACATGCTAATAAAGAATCTGTGCCCATTTGCCATATCGATTTGGTCCAACACTCATTTATCCACTGCTTTCGTAGGAACATTCAAAGCATGCCATCTGTAGGCCCTCAGGAAGGATTTGCAAAAAACATAATGGGCATGGTAGATTCTTCAAACAGCCTTGTTTACCTCCGTTACTTACGAAAGACAAGTTCAGAGGTCAGTAGAATACAGCAACGAACAGGCTGAAGTAAACAAGGGCCTAAGAAAACTTTAGTGCAGTCACACACTCCTATGGCTTCTCTCTCAACTTTTGTACGGTGATCAAAATAAAATAAAATAATAGTTATATAATTTATCTTACATTAATTCACATTTACTATACATTAGAAAGATCACAAAATCAAAACATGGATTTAATGCTGTGAATAAGTGAACGGTGAAACCAAAAAATGAGCAAGGCAACATCACGACTTGAGATTAGCGATTTTCCAAAGTGAAAACAAAACAAAAACGACGACAACAGAACTACAGTAATCGTTTCGCATATTTTACGTAATTCCTGCCTTAAGAATTGCGCTCAGGAAAGGACCGCCTCATCCATGCAAGAGGTCAAGGGCTGCCCCGTCTCAGAATGCGCGCATGGCCACTATATATATAGCGCTTACGAACAGGCCGTTTCAAAGGGTCTTCTGGCGTTTTCTGCCACATAATCCGATTCGTGTTCGATTTTGTTCCTAAAGGGAATGAGACATGTATCAGGTCAGTATGAAGGCATGGGAGGAGTTTCATAATGTCCTATTGCAGAAGCCCACGTGGGTGATATCTGCCGAGTAATGTTAAGGCATTAAATCGAGATTTTTCCCAGTGGCAGTCACTACCGTCAGTCTGCATCCTCCCAGGTTCCAGCTCACAACAATTACTAAAACAAGGAAACGCCTGCCGAATTATTACATTATTTGCGGCATCTTTCGCTTAACGTGAACATGTTGAGGTGTTTTCCAAGCCACTCTGGCACATGAAACGATTATTCTCATCCTGAAGAATTAGCAGTATTCAGGCATAAAAAACAACATCTATTAGGAACTGGTCGTGGGAATAATAAGTGACTGTATGGACAGAAAGATACAAAAGCGCAGAAGGAAAGTCTTACTGGCCACCTCAGCCAATAGAAAAGCAGCCAGCTGTACGTCAAAGCGGTACGATATCGTAAGAGGAGAAAGCAGCATGACTGGCTGGTGGGTTGAAGTGGGAGGAGTGCTTTAGAACAAGCAGCTTAAATACTAGTCAGTGGAACTGAGGCGCGTGACGAGCCATCGTCACCACTGGAAACAGCTGCTTATGCCACACTTTCACAAAGTTCACATGTAAAGGCCAGTTAGCATCATTACGACAGTTTCGCGCTTTGCCCATGTACGTTAAATCACTCCGATAGATACGACGAAGAAATCTGCTAGTCATATTCTAAGGCTTCAACCACTTCCTGGCAGCATGAGAACCAACAATCAGCCAACAGATACACAAACAAACATTTCAAAAGGGTTAAGTGAAATCAAAAAGCCACCGTCTCGTCACGTGTGGAGTGGAAGTGGGGCTAGGGGGAGGAAAAGGTCTGCGGTTCGAGCTCCAGCATGGACGACTTTGTTTCTCTCCCTCCCTCTATGTCACACAAAGGGCTAGAACTGTGCCTGTCGCGGGGGAAGAGGACGAGAGGGCACATTCAGAGACTTCCGCCCCGGCACGTCCACCGCCGAGGACGAGGAGAACGAAAAAAGAAGCAAAACAGCAAATGAAGTGCAGCGCTGTTCCAGTGCTTTGAGATCCTTAGGTTTGCGTGAAGATCCTAGAGACAGTCCAAGGATGAGGCCCGTCGCTGCCTAAATTAAGATGTGGAAGAAAAAAAACTAAACAAAAAGACAATCCCCACAGAGACAACATGTGCATGCCTCTTCGTTTTCATACATCGGTCCCCATATCGATTGGAGGGCTCGCTGTTGTCGCTTGTAAAATTTCTTTATTTGAACGCTCTAAAAACAACCAAAGGAACGGACTGCGCGGAGAGGCTGGAGGTTCATTTGTGCCGTTGAGTGTTCTTCTTCCTCTTCCTCTTGAAGAAACAGCAGCACCTGAGGACGAACACACAGGTTAAGGTTAGTGCTGTTAACGATGGCAGCCGATTAGCTGATTCTTCCAGCCTAATAATGAAGCATCTGGCCTCTAGCTACACATGCGCCGTCAGTATGTAGCTGCCTTTGTAAATCTTTAATAAAGCAGGTATGTGGGTTACGCTACATATTGTCAGCGCTGTCGATAATGCATTAGTATATTCGTACCAACCTAAATGCTACATATAAATGGACAGTAACTGGTCAAAGTTAATAAAAAGGAAACTTAGAGACATTTAAGTTTCATTAAAAGCATCAACAACAGAATGTTAAACAGCAACAACACGACAGAATGGGTCAGGAAAAACAAAGCACATGCAGTGGAAGAGAACAGCTCCAGACTGACACATTGAAAAGTGATAGACTTCACTAAACATGTTTCTAATGGATGCTACTAAACAGCCAGTACATCTGACGGTCAGTCACAGGCTGTCACTAGCTGTATCGTTTGGGTTCACTGCGGTTTTAATGAAAAGTCATACTGAATATACAGTGTCTTGCAAAAACATGCAGATCCTTAACCAAGTCTGTCTTTTTACTAAATACTACACTGAATATAAACACATTTTTAAAAAAAAAAAATCATGTCATGAACAATTAATAATGGCCAAACAGTGAGAAATGAGTTCCTAAATTTAATACCTAGGGTTAGGGGTTTATAATAATAATAATTAAAAACAAAACAAAACAAAACAAAAAAAAACTTCAGTGTAATCAATAGTAATACTTATGTTTGCCTGGGAGATTATGACCTTCTGACAATATTGTGTGTGTGTGTGTGTGTGTGTGTGTGTGTGTGTATATATATATATATATATGTATATACACAAAAATTGAATTTAATAAACAATTAAATAAATAATCTGAAACACTGTTCAGATAGTTAAAAAAAATTGCAATTTTGAAAAAAAAAAGTAAATCGTCAAAAAAGTAAACAAGTTTGTTGCAGTGAAATTGCACAAAATTAAAAATTAAATCAGAATCGATTCTGATTGTGTCAAACAATCACAAAGAAATATAATAATGCTATGGTATAAAATGTGACTGTTTAATACTGTAAAATATTCTTAAAATATTAAATATGCCATTGTAGGATTGGTAATGCAGTATTATGAGAGATTTAATAATATAAAATCAAATTATATATAAAAACAAAAATAATAATAGAAAATAAAATAAATTTAAAAAAATAATGCGTCAAGGACTTATGTTAATATGAAATAAATATGTAATAATTTGGAAAATACTGTGAAGCAACATGATGTCAATAAACCTAGAACAGCTTCATGGCTGTGCAATTGCAAAAAATGAATCAGAATTAATTCTGATTGTGTCAACCAAACATGTCAAATTAAGTGAATAATGTTGTGATATAAAATTTGAGATTTAGTTAAGAGTCTGCATTCTTCTGTAAGGAACTGCATATGTTCGTTTAACCTCTACATCCTCATTCTGTTATTTGGTTTCTGTAAATAAGCTAAAGTTGGGCTATTAAAGACTTCTCAGTGTACCTCCAATCAACTTTAAGGTATTTCAGCCTCTCAAATCAGACTTTGAGCAAACAAACCTCCCTCTTTATGTTTCAAACTCACAGACCATCAACAGCTACATTAGCCTACAACTATGTTAGTAGATCTCAGTGTAAGCGTGATCTATATGGCCACAGTCTAGGCTGGTCCACTCCCCTTGGGTTTGATGTGGACTGGAGAGAGGGACTCACCACAGGTTGAGCATTTTCACGCAGCTACAGAAAAGTGTGAAAAGAGAAAAGACAGAGATTATTACACAGAGGTGAGACGATGAGACAAACCTAATGTCGGCGACAAAAGACCAACAGGAAGACACAAACAGAAAGAAAGAGAGAGAGACAGACTCAGCGGATCATGTAGATCTAAAACATTTGTTAAATTCATGGTCGCCTTTTATTAACTAATATCATAATAAGTATTTTATGTATCCCTATTTGTAAAATTCTAAAACAGACGGCCAACAGAAAAAAATGAATGGGAGAAAAAGGGGTAGAGAAGAAAAGGAACAGAAAGGGTTTGGAGAAGTGTAGTGTCGTCCTCAGCTCACCAGCCCACCGCTCTACTAGTGAATATGACACCAACATACACATGCTTCAGTTTGATCAATGGGTTTCTGCCACTATGAAACATTTGGTATGACTGTTTTGTAAAAATTAAACCAAGTACCTAAAATTCCATCAACCATGTAGGCACAGCCTTGAGTGACTTATATATAGTTCATTAGGCTGTATGTTGTTTAAAAGTTGTCAAAAATGTACGTACATAAGATATAGAAATTAGATGAAGTATTCACATTCTGGGTTATTCAACTCCAATATCAGCTACAAACTTTTAAAATTTTAAAGCTCACAGGATTTAGAGACAAGTGACGTATTTGTGGTTTAAAGATTTTTTAGCTATATAACCAAGCATCTCACTGGAAAAGTGATAATGCCATTTTTTAATGGCATTAATTTTAATGCTTTTGTTTTTTCTTAGAAAATTGAACAAGAATTGTTGTACCTATGCTCACTCAAGATTTTTACTCTATGATGTAACAAATAAAAAAAAAAGCATTAAATAAATAAAAACACAAAATAAAGAGTATCAAAAAACATACTGTCTCATTTGCTTCTCTACCTCTATGCAAAGCAAACCAATCCATGACTTGGCATCTAGTTGGAAGACACAGTCATGAGCTAAGCATATAAATAAAACAGAAGCCAAACACTAATAGTGTGAAGCCCCTGTACTACCCATCTGATGATTGTGAGAATTGTGTATAATGATTCTCGTTTTTGGATGAACTTTCCCTTTAATATAATGTTGTGTAAAGTAGAAGCTGCTACTATAGCTCAAGTGGCAGTGTTCCAACATTACAGGCTGGATATTTAAATAATGATACGTAACAATGATAAAGCAGTCGACAGGTTGCTATATTCAAGAAACAAGGAAATGCAAAGAAGAAAGAGATCAGAGAGATTAGAAGACAGACCTCTGTTGAGCATTAATACTGTGTAACAATCATGGCGACATTGTGTGTTTGTGCAATCCTGTTAATTGATAAAGACAGCTGCTGTCTGTGCCACTTTCAAGCCTGTGCATCAATAAATCAAAGACAGAGGGCTTTTTAAGATATCAAAGAACTACAAGAATAAGCGTTTAAAATTATATCAGATAGGAACGTTTTGTATGACTGAAACTCAAATGCAAATCAGGTGCTTTAGAAGAATAGGAAACTAAAGAGTGTAACAGATGCCTTTCAAAATACTATCTTTAAAAATATAAACTACCAGTCAAAAGTTTGGAATTATAAATATTTTTTATGTTTTTGAAATAAGTCTCTTATGCTCACCAAGGCTGCATTTATCTGATCTGAAATACAGTATAAAAATTAATTAATATTAATATGAAATATTACAATTTAAAAGTACTGTTTTCTATAATATATATTAAAAATGCATTTCATTCGAGTGATGGCAAAGCTGAAGACTGGAGTAATGGCTGCTGAAAATTCAGCTTTGCAACAGAAAAAAAGAATGAATGAATGAAATCAAAATAAAAAATACAATTTGAAAGCAGTAATATTTCACAATATTACTGTTTTCACTGTATTTTTTATTAAATAAATGCAGCCTTGGTGAGCATAATAGACTCCTTTCAAAAACATAAAAAAACCCCCAAAATTATTCCAAACTTTTAAATGGTAGCACTCATATTTCATTCAAAACTATTTAAAAAACATGGAAATAAGAAATGGATAATTTTATCCAATATAATGTTCCATTAAACACTTTTGGTACACAGAGCACTACAGAGGAGCAGATGGGAATGGACCAGAGAGGGCAGGGGTGAAATCATGTAAAGACCCAGAGTGCTAAAGGACAGCTTGTGTCAATTAGACACAAGGCAAAGACAACAGAAACCTATGAGAAGCCATGTGCACATACTTGGCCTCATCCACCACCTCCACTTCTGCCTGCGCTGTGATTGGTGCATTTGAGTGGGCCGCCAGCGGGTCGTCTGCATTCAGTTCACCATTAGTTGAGCTCACCACCTGTGGCAGAAAAGAATGAATTAAAATAAAATCAAATTATTGGGTGGCCTCAGTGTAACAATGTTATTTTAATGAGATAGTTCAGTCAGTCGCTCTACAGAAGCTCTTTAGAGAACTTTAATATGTGTGTCTGTGAAAGTAACTACTGGAAGGCAGTAACTGAGGAAAATCATTTACTACTATGCTTGCTTATGAAAGGTCACAATATTCCTGGTTAAATACAACTTTATTACCAACTGAAAATAATTTCAATTTCAAGTTTATGAAAAGATAAATGATTTTCAGAGAACGCATCTTAAATCTATAGGGATATTTACTGTATTACTGTGTGTTTTCTCATTGTATGTAAATTATTTAAATTTAACTTAACCGGGAATATTTAAAAAATATTTTGAAAAATACTTCTTTAAAAAATACTTTGCCATCACCAGTTAATCCAAAAAAAAAATAATAAAAAATGTAGCCATACTATGATATTCATGCTATTATTTAAAAGCTAATAATCTATTATTGGATTCAATAAAGAAGCCAACTAAATAAGCTCTAAGACTGTCAGCAGCATTTCTGAGACGATTCTGAGGCACCTACTGGATAAAAGTGAAGCAAGCAGCGCAAGGTGGTGAATCTGCACATTTATCACCATTTCAATCAAATACATGCACTGAATTGTGCTTTGTGTACTGTACAGTGAGAGTTGGCGATACTAGATCCTAATGTCAGCTATACCAAATTACCGCAACAGGGGTTACAACATATTTTCCTGATAATCTCAGCCTCCGCGTGACATATGCTGCGTTTCATTCAACTCAGAAAGTTGGAATTTACACCCTCATACTCGGAAAAGTGACAGAATATGAAAGTCACATTCCCAACCTCCCACTTGGAAAATTCCAACAGAATGCCACTTGACTACGCTCTTCCAACAATGGAATGCTATACGGTCAAAATTCAGAAATAGAATATCCCACATTCAAACACTTTCATACTTTGAATGAAACGTAGCATTACTAATTTTTTTTTTTAATAAGAACAAGAATTGCCAAAAAGACACCCATAGAGGAAGTGTTCTAGTCAGGTCTGAGAGCAGGTGGGGCGTGCTGCTGCAGATGGCTGTAGACATGAGCGCACACAGGAGGAGGAGTCGAGCGAGGGTGAAGCAGTACCTGCACTGAGCCTCCGTGCCTGTCCGCTGCCAGGTGTGAGGTCAGGTAGGAGGAGTTTGTCTGGCGGTTGGGCTGCACCTCCCAAGCTCCTCTGCGGTCGGAGATGGCCGTCTGCGCGGATGGAGGAGGCGCAGGAGGGGGACGGGGGGGGGGGGGGGGGGGGGGTGAGTGAGCGAGAGCGGGCGGAGTGAGGCCAGGTGGCATGCAGCACAATGCAGGAATGGAAATCAACAAGAAACAAAAAGAGCCAGTCAAAGCCAGGAAACGGCATTAGTGACTGTGGACCAGTCGTCCAATCAAACCAAGAAGCAAACACAAGGAGACATTAAAACAGAGGAAACTGAAGAGAAAACTTTCTGAAAGCTGTTGAATGCCAAGTGGACACTACATGTAGCAAATCAGGCATCCAACACTGAGATCGGTTTGGAATATCTGACAGCATAATTTCAATTATTAAAGGGATAGTTCACTCAAAAATGAAAATTACCCCATGATTTATTCACCCTCAAGCCATCCTACGTGTATATGACTTCCTTCTTTCAGATGAATATAATCTGAGTTATATTAAAAAATGTCCTGGCTCTTCCAAGCTTTACAATGGGAGTGAATGGTGTCTGAGATTTTGAAAAGTGCATCCATCCATCATATAAAGTACTCCCCATGGCTCTGGGAGGTTAATAAAGGCCTTCTGAAGTAAAGCGATGCATTTGTGTAAGAAAAATATCCATATTTAAAACTTTATAAACTGTAATCTCTAGCTTCCGTTAACTGTCGTACACGCATTCACTAGAAAGTGGCATTCCAGCGTATGACGTAGGATGTATGCTAATGCTGTGACGAACACGCAAGTGATGAATGTGGAAGCGCAGAGGAGACAGCAAAACATGGATGGCTTGAGGGTGTGTAAATGATGGGTTAATTTTCATTTTTGGGTGAACACTCCCTTTAAGAGAACTAAAGAACTCTCTACAGCTATGTATCGAAAAACATTCAACCTGAAGGCTACCAGCAACTACACACATTCTTCAAAACATATTGCATTCATCAAAAGAAAGAAATTCATACATAAATTCATAGGTTTGAAACAACATCAGGGTGAGTAAATTATGACAAAATTTGAGTGAACTATCCCTTTAAATACCATACTTTTTCATATTGTTAAGTCATTGAAAAACTTTTGATTTAATTATCTTGAACAAAACTGAAAATCATTAAGAGCTATGTCTCAAAATATATTTTGTAATTTTAATTTATAAATCTATAACACATTAAATATTAGATCAAATTAGCACAGAATCAAATTTGGGCTGTTGTCCGTGATCACGTCAAGGATCAGCCAGTTTTCCACATGCATATTTGCCATTAAAGGAGAATAAAACGAAATGTGCCTTTTACCCCAGTGCACCTTTAGACCTGTTGTACCCCAGCAAGTTTATAGAAAAATATTGTTTTAATCTAAAGACTTTTGCGGTTAAAATTTGTGCTCATTTGAATAGGTCTTGATGTGCCCCAAGTAGTGTTGCGATGCACTGTAAACAGACTCACTAAATACCAGAACCTCCACCAAACTGATGATGAGGCAGTTTACAGGGCCCTTGTGTCTTTCAGCCAAGGATTTCTAAATATATCTGCACTCCTCCTCCCTCACAAGAACCATAAGAGTTACACATGAATTCAAATCACTGGAAAGACCTTAAACATGTCTTAAAAGAACAGATTAGTCAAAAATGAAGGCAGTCATTAATTCATTATCTCACCCTGTTTTTACAAAACCATCTTTTTTCATGTTTAAAAAAAAGAGAAAACATTTTTTTGTTGAATTAAACCCTTTAACTTTGAACTGTAAGCACTAATTTGAGTGCATCCCAAATTAAAAAAAAAAAATCTTTTATGAGCCAAAATTAAACTTTCGCTTCAGCAGATGAGTTTGATATATGGCAGGTTTGTGAGATGTGCAAAGCGGGTTTGCTCTTGCAAACGTAAGAAAAAGGCATAAAAAGCACAAATTGGCAAATGAATCGATATAAAAATAGTCTCCAGTGACATATATACGTAGAAGTATATAGTTTTAGGAACTTCTATTCCCAGCATGCACTCTGAGCCGTGATGTGCTAAAGCAGTGCATGCTGTAGCAGCCAGTTGCTGAGTGGGCGAGTCTAATGATTTTGTTTAAAGCTTCACGTAGTGCTGCAGAAACCCTCTAAAATCAACTCCACCTCCACCAGCTCCATTTAGAATTCTTGAGATGTCGTCAGAAAACATGTCTAGGCCATTATTTCACTCCAAAATTAAATCAAAACGCAAGGACCTTCCCCTCCCCAAAATTCTCATTACCAGAAAAAAAGCATAAATAAATAAATAGATAATTTCCAATTTCTCATTACTGTCCTCATAACTTTGCATGACAATAAAAAGAATAAAACCCCTCATATTTAAATCATATACATACACAACCAATTAAATTCTAATAATATTGTGAAATATTATTACAATTACAAATGATTGTTATATATTTTAATATATTTTAAAATGCAGTTTATGCATGTGGTGGCAAAGCTGATTTTTTTAGCAGACTATAGTGGACTTTTGAAAACTGTTTACAAAAATGTTTACTGTAATTTTTGAACAATTTAATGTGCCCTTGCTGAATAAAAGTATTAATTTCCTTTAAAAAAAAAAAAAAAAAAAAACTTTGACTTTAATTTTAATTTAATAATTTCTTATTTCTTTCTTGTGATCTTGAGGTGAAATATGACCCAGACTTGTTTTATGAGATTCAACCATTTGGTTCAGTGGAAATATTATCTACCTTTAATAAATGGGTGTGTGGACTGAAACGTAAACATAGAGCATTTTCTCTTTTCGTTCCCATAATAAAGACAAGGTTCACCAATTTTAAGTTTCCTTATTGAGCAGCAGAATTACCTGATTCCTTAAGGGCTGGTGCTGGGAGGGTCTGTCTCTGTGTGCGTGGCTCTCACGTGTGATGGCAGATGCACCTGAGTCCACGTGGACAGACCCCACCGGTGTGGGCTGAGAAAGACACACCAAAACACAGAGAACATCAGTTCCAAGTAGGGCTGGACGATAATTCGATAGCGATAATTATCGCGATATAATTTTCCTCGATAAAACGATATGAAGAGTTCGATAAATGTTCGATATAATGTTTATGCGCCAAAAGCGGAACAAAACAGCACGACTCATTTGAATCGCGCCACACGGACCCGCTCGGATCAAAGTTCAAACTGCGCGCGGCGCGAGCTCACTAGAACAGATGCATTTACTCGGTCACGCGAGCACTAAACAGTGCTGTGAGATCCAGTGTGAAGCGCTCGCATTCAACAATGAACACAAATGTCTCCGTGATTTATACTAGTTTAAAGCCAAACAGGAGAAACACTGTGTGCAACGAGACAGTCAGAAGGCTTTTCAATCTACACATCGCCATCATTCACCATGGATTTACTGAAGTAACATTCACTGCACCATGGTATTGTGGCAGAAATGTGGGATATTCACATTGAATTTTATTACAAGAGTAATGGTTTATAATTATAGTGTATGTATTTGTGATTAAGCTATAGCATGTGTGCATTTATACTGAATGTTTTTAGACTACTGTTTTTCATACAAATAGGCTACCTAAAAACCATATAGTTATATTTTTACCATGGTATTGAGGTGATATATGTGTGGTTTTAACTGTTTATCATGATTTCAATGTATGCTACTATGGGAGACCAATGCTTAATTAAAAAAAACAAAAACAAAAAAAAATATAAGAATAAATTTAACCATATAAAACGGAGGTTGCTACAATTTTTTACAGATGTTACTGATTTTAAAAATGAACAAAAATTTACCTCTGCTTCCTAACTCAAGCTACTATCAAATGTGCATTTCTAAGAGACAAAAAAAGTGATATTATTATTATTATTATCAGGCAACCCAAACCGGTTTCTTGATTTGAAACAATATCACTCATTAGAACATGCAGAAACTAAGAAATTAATTTTTCTATTTAGATATTTATTTTGTTAAGGTCTGTTAAGGTTTGTTAAGGTCTTTGTTAATGGTCTGGTTTCTACAACTTTCAATTTGGGGCAAAATTCTGGCTTTAAACTTGAAAGAAATAAAGATTTGACCTTTATCGTGATAATTATCGATATTGACTGATATGAAAAAAATGATCGTGATAATTTTTTTGGCCATATCGCCCAGCCCTAGTTCCAAGGTGAACTAGCTCTGTGTCTGAGCAAATATAGACAGCAACATTACGCTGTCTTGCAGAGATGAATAAACTGTGCCACTTTTTACTCATTCTCTAGGCAGTAAAGATTACATGTTGACTCACAATCTGTCTGCCAACCCAGTCATAAGAGTAATCAAAGGTATATCCTTTTCGTTCAAACAACTCTGTAAACAAGGTCCGCAAGTATTCATAATCTGGCTTCTCAAAAAAATCCAACCGCCGGACGTAGCGTAGATAGGTGGCCATCTCCTCTGAAAATACAAATGAGGATAAAGTTACAATGACAACAATCAATAAATAAGAGCAAAGGGAAGTCTGGTCTTAAAGTCAACATAAAACATTTCAACAACCCATTTTACTTCTGCAATGTGATGTGCTGTTGTCCACATGGTAGCTGAAAACGTTATTACATTGTGATAAAGGATTACAAAGTAGTGAAGACAGTCAAAAAAACAGTCTGTATATGCAATCTATTTATAATAGCCTACTTAATCTATGAACCAAATAATCAAATCCTATACTGAACGCTGCTGAAAAATAGATCACATTATATATACAATGTGCTTGCCTTGCATTATGATCATTGTAGGCTACATTAAACTTAAG
Organism: Spinibarbus caldwelli; assembly: GCA_039654775.1. Taxonomy (NCBI): domain Eukaryota; kingdom Metazoa; phylum Chordata; class Actinopteri; order Cypriniformes; family Cyprinidae; genus Spinibarbus; species Spinibarbus caldwelli. The sequence goes on from CM077221.1 coordinate 37,701,953, forward strand.
CGTTCATAACATCAGCCAATATAGACATACTCCCTAGGCAACCTTTTTTCAATCTTCTATTGCCCAATTTTGGTGAGCCCATGCAAATTGTAGCCTCAGAATTTTGTCCTTCACTGACAGAAATGACAGAACAGATGTACCTAATAAAGTGGTATATTTATATTTATTAAGTGAGTATATTTATTAAAATCAACTGAATCAATAGGCAGCACCCAATAACTACAAACATATAAGCCTATTATAAAGCACACACACACCTGGCAGAAGTTTGGCATGTACCAGTAACTAATCATTGTTTAAGGGTATTCTGTTCATTAGGACATTGATATAGGATTTGCTCCCAGTTTCACACAGCCTGCAGCAAACTTTTCTGTTCTCTTCTAAATCAAATTGCTATCTCAACTTGCTCATCTTCCGAGTAGACATTTCCCTGAACCTGTCGTGAGTTACACTGAGAAAATGGACACACCAACACACGAGCTCTGATGAAATATGAAATGACTTTGTTTTCCACTCCAGTTATATATAAACAATGTATTATGTGCATGAAGAATGTAAATGGGGTCAATTCTGATTTATGTTGACTTTAAAATTAGCTGATACAAGTGAAGCACGTGATGGGGGACTCACCAGGAAAGTTCTCACAGAGAACCTCAATGGGAGTGTTACGCTTTGTGTCCCCAATCTTCTGGTAGCGTTCTTTCAGTGTGTCAGCCTGCAAAGCACAAAACAACGTCTGATTTTCCAGAACTAAATTAGTAACAGTTTTAATGGGTTTAACATGCTAGTTCAACATACTTTTAGTCCCTGCCAAGGGAGACTACCCCGGAGGAAATACATGAACATGTGACCCAAGGCCTCAAGGTCATCCCTCCGACTTTGCTCTGCAAAAAAAGTAAATAAAATAGTAACATCATGCACACAATAACATGAAGTTGGCTGGATATTAGAGATGGGAATCATATGAAATTTAACAAATCTGGTTCAAATTTGATTTACTTAATATATTGATCGTTTTATATTGATCCATGATTTGACCAAATAATTAACCAAAACAATAAATATATATCCATGTCTTCTTTCAGAACCATAAGACTTCCATTCATCTACAGAATAATAATATTTGTCCATCCACTTAAAAGTCCATGCAATAAAATGCTTGGTGAACTAATGAGGTTTGTTCTCGTGTATCAAGCACATGCATTTCAGCTTCTGTATTTACCATATTTGATGTGCTCTATGTATGTGGACTGGTTCAAGTTCATATGAGAACAAAAGCCAAAATTAAAGGTGCAGTAAGTGATTTCTGAGAAAATCTGTTGGTAGTGGATCGGACCGAGCACCAAACACACTTGTAGCCAATCACCAGTAAGAGGAGTGTCCACTCATGATGGGGGCGGTGCCTGCATTGCACAGTGTGTTTGTGAATTTGGGGGCGGAGCTATCAAGATAGACTTGTGATCCTATTGGGTACGTGTCAGTTTGTTTTGGTGATTTCAAATATCAAATATCAGCATTTCTCAGAAATTCCTTACTGCACTTTTAAATCTTTTCATCATATAAAATGATCATGTCTCTTCAGATGACTTGGATTAAAGCTCTTGATTAATTTGGATTACTTTTATGCACCTATAAGTCTTTATGAACTTTTTGAAACTTTAAATTTAGTTGCATGGATTTTCAATGGATGGATAAAAATCTCAGGTTTCATTTAAAATATCTTCACTTGTGTTTCAAAGAAAAACGAAAGTCTTATAGGTCTAGAATGACATGAGGGTGAGTAAATGATTCGTTTTCATTTTTGGGTAAAGGGTATCCCTTTAAGCATTCTTGCTTTTTTATTTTGAGTTAGACATGGCAGAAAGTAATGACATGTGATTCAGTAAGTATGCGAGTTGATAATTCAAGTAATCAATTCGACTGATTC